>JAOTRO020000011.1:3236734-3248155 GCA_028566515.2 Pyracantha coccinea | reverse complement strand
CATCTTCGTGGCTTTTCTCAAGGAAAAAAGAAATTAAGAGATTCGAATTTGGTTATATAGTGTAAGTGATATATGAACGTCTTTGCACACGCTTTGCGTGTGTGCCAATTGCTAGTTTTAATTGAGAGGTTTAAGAGTTACTTCCCTTTTAAGCAATAATCTCTTAATTAAAACAAAAACAAATGATGTTCTTATACCTTAAAAAACAAAATAATTAGCTGTTTGATCATTCTTTAACCGCAATTAAATGAAGATTTACTAGCAAAATTATTATAATAATTATTATTTTAACAAACGATGATATTTGGAAGAGTGCCTTACAATGAGTTTGCCATAATAATATGATTCAACTTCACATTTGGCGAGAATCGAACCTAACACCTGTCACTTACAAGTGAAGATGAATATCATTAGATCGTAGTACTAAGTGACAACAGCAAAATTATTATTATTATTTTTAAAACAAATTTTCTTTTAAAATATAATAAATACAAAGACAGTTACCTCCGCCGCAGAGGGTTGGACATTTCTTACTCCAAGTCCATCCTTCTTGCCAACTCTGTTTTTTTACTTCTTGTTTACATCCAACACTATATATTCCCTCCAAACCCCACACTTTTCTTCCCATACAAAACAAACCAACAACAATGACATCTCCTTCTTTCTCTCACATTTCCCTCTCTTCTCTTTTCCTTCTCCTCCTCCTCATCCCACTTTTATCATCTGCGTTGAACCCCGCCAGCGACCGCCTTCGCTTGTCTTCCCCCGCCTTCTCCGCAAAACGCCAAGCGGAGAAGTTCATCAGAGCCCTCAACTTGTTCCCAAAGGATGATATCAACACTTTACCCCACAGGCCTTTATTGGATGCTGAGAGTGATGCTGGTGCTAAGATTGTCGAGAAGCAGTTCCAAATGCCTTTTCTTGACGCCGCTTCGGGTCCTTCTGTTAAAGAGCTTGGTCACCACGCCGGCTACTACCGCCTTCCCCGCTCGAACGCTGCAAGGTAAGAGCAAAAGGGTTGGTCTTGAACTGTATTTCAAATCACATTTGATTTGGGAAACTGGAAACTAGGAAATTCTGGACTGAACTTTACTCGAATTGCATTATTTTTTGCAGGATGTTCTACTTATTTTTCGAATCGAGGACCAACAAGAACAATCCTGTTGTGATATGGCTGACTGGAGGGCCGGGATGTAGCAGTGAACTGGCTTTGTTTTATGAAAATGGTCCCTTCCGCATTCAAAAGAACTTGTCACTCACTTGGAATAGCTACGGCTGGGACAAGGTACTGTAATGGTCCTTGGCCGAGGTGTTTTTTCTTATCGTTTATCGCTTGTTTGTGTTTCTGAACGAGTTCTTGTTTGGCAGGCATCGAACATTCTTTTCGTTGACCAACCCGTTGGAACTGGTTTCAGCTATACTACAAATTCGGCTGACATTCGTCACGACGAAGAAGGCGTCAGCAACGATTTATACGACTTTCTTCAGGTCCTAATGATTACCTTATGTTAAACAGACATGCACTTGTCGATGATGTATATGAAATCATCCATCATATGCATCAACAAACAATAATCATTAGCGCACGTATGATCAACTGTCGTTAAAATTGCCTTGGTAAATACATTCCAACGCACTTCCATCAACATTGCAACTGAATCAAGTGAAGTTTTCCTTTATCAATCTTAGAGACATTGAATTTACCAGCTTCTCTTCATGGTGACAGGAATTTTTCACTCAACATCCTCAATTTGCTAAAAATGATTTCTATATTACCGGAGAGTCATATGCTGGGCACTATGTTCCTGCGCTTGCTTCTCGGGTTCACAAAGGAAACAAAGCAAAGGAAGGGACTCACATAAACCTCAAGGTATCTGTAATAGTTACAACGGGCTGACTGCATTTGGTTTATCTCCTATGGTAGTTCTGATCTGATCGGTTTATCTCCTCCGGTTGAACAGGGTTTCGCCATAGGTAATGGGTTGACCAATCCAGAAATCCAGTACAAGGCATACAGTGATTATGCACTGGAAATGAAGTTGATTACAAAACCTGACTACGACAGTATATCGCAGATAATTCCAGACTGCGAAGAGTCAGCGAAGGCTTGCGGTATTTCCTCTTCATTTCTTCTGTTCTTCACATACCTGTTGATTACGATATCAAATGAGATTTAATGGTTGTTTGAACAAGATTATCCCACTCATGTACTTTTCTGATGTTTCAAACTGTCAGCCGCCTCTACGAGTGGAGACGCTTGTGAGGATTCACTTCGTATTTGCAACAGCATAGTTAACCAGATAATGCGAATAATTAGTGATACAAATGTAAGAAAAAACGCAAAAATATTTATCATCATCAGAGCTATAAGTTCTAAACAGACCTAAAAACGAGTTAAAGTATGCTGAGTATCTACTTTATTTTGGATATATGCAGCACTATGATATTAGGAAGAAATGTGAGGGGAGCTTGTGCTATGACTTCTCGAACATGGAGACATTCTTGAACAAGCAATCGGTTAGGGATGCCCTAGGAGTTGGGGACATCGAATTTGTTTCATGCAGCACTACGGTATATGATGCTATGCAGAATGACTGGATGAGAAATCTGGAAGTGGGAATTCCTGCCCTTCTTGAAGATGGAATAAAGCTGCTTGTGTATGCTGGGGAGTACGATTTCATATGCAATTGGCTTGGTGAGCTTCTTTGTTCCAGCAAAAAGCTCGTGTTGCAATGTATTAAGAGAGGATAAAGTACTTCCAATATTCATATTATGATGTCTCTCTATTTTGCAGGGAATTCAAAGTGGGTTCATGCCATGGAATGGTCTGGTCAGAAAGCATTCGGAGCAGCACAAACTGTTCCATTCAAGGTTGCAGGTGCAGAAGCTGGACTGCTAAAAAGCCATGGACCTCTGGCTTTCCTCAAGGTCTCTCTCTCTTTCCCTCTCTTTCAACTCTCTCTCTCTCTCTCTCTCTCTCTCTCTCTCTCTGATTACAAATAGTAACTTTGGAAAATTTGGTATGTAACCAAAAACAGGTTCATGACGCTGGTCACATGGTTCCAATGGATCAACCGGAAGCAGCATTACAGATGCTTACAAACTGGATGCAAGGAAATGTGGCTGTGGCAAAGTCAGGTGAAAGAGTTGCCCCAACTGATACCCTCAAATCCTAGCCTGCCACCATGTGGCTTCTAACCCGGCGTCTGTTGGGCAGGAAGAATTATGATATACTTGTTCATAACTATAGTTCCCATGCTTGCTTTGACAGGAAAAAATTCCTAATATAGAGCCAGGGTTTGTACCAAAACGGTTCACTATACTATTTCGCCTTTTTCCAACAGTGTTTCTTGTCTTTTGGAAGTTCAAGTTATCTGGTATTGCAAAACCAGCATATTCTTTTAAAAGTTAACAACCATATATTGCAAAATTGGGTAGGTGATTCTTTGGAGATGAAAAAGGGCATGAATCCGTTCATCATTGCTAGACAAACACACCTAACTGGTACCGTTGGCTTAGTTTTTTCTAGTATGAGGGCAGGTAATCAAAATACCGCCCACGGATATATGGGCATAAATGCGTGCTATACCTAAAGTGTTAAAAAAAAAGTTAAGTGCTTTGAGAACGCAGTGCAATTCAATATTGATGAATATAAAAAAAGACAATCAGTTGTATTTTGCAAGCACACAGCAATATACAGTAGATGAAAACAACAGTCAAGAGCTTCTTACTCCATACAATTCCCTCAAGCTCACAATTGCTGGCCGAAAACCAGACCTCAATGGAACAACTTGAACCGCTCGCAGATGTTGTGCATTCCCGTTCTTTGGTTTGGATAGTGTCATTTTAAACATCTCTCCGTCCAGAATTCTACTAGCATTAACAGCTGCACAAAACATCCCAAAACAGAGACAAATTAGGCATAAAAATCGAGCCACCCACTAATGCACGTCATTACTGGAAAACGGTGACATATTGTACAAGTTAAAAACGAAGCAAGTTTCCATAAATAATCAATAAGAAAATATCTTGAAGATGAACTTAAAAATTCAATCATGGGAGAATACAATAGAGCTACAAAAAAGCATATGGCCGCTAAAAGTTGCTTTAATTTTAAATCATCAAAAAAATTTACTACATTCGTATTTCTCCAAAGAAGCACACCACATTGCAATTGACTACGAAAGCATCAAAACATAAGTCAAAATGGGAACATGAAGATTAAATTTTGAGTGGCAAATGTGAGCTTTAGGCCAGTTGGACACGGCATCCGAGCTCGAATTCCCCTCCACGTAATTTTTTTTTGAACAAACGATATTATCTACACTAAAAAGGTATGGAAGTGGGCACAATGGGCTACAATAATTTGGTTCAAATTCGCATGTGGCAAGAATTGAACGTAAAATCTCTCGCTTACTAATGAAGAGTACTAGCACTAGACCGTAACACTAAGTTAATTAGATTAGCTTAAAATAGATTTATCGCATTGTCAAAGCAAAAGATTGAATTTTAAGTGGTGTTTATTCCTGAACAGTAAAAGCACACAAAAATTCACAAAAATGGGATTATGGTATGAAAAACTGAAGTGGGAAAAGGAGATTTACCAGCAAAAGGGTGAAACTTGGCGAAGTCAAAAAACTCATCAGCAGAGCAACCAAACAGAACCTTGGCAGCCCTATCAAAGCATATCACATTAAGCACTTTTGTATCTGAAGCTATTGACATCTGCCAAAACAACCCAAAGAAACCCAATACGAATCAACAGAAAGCAATTCTTGAAAAGCACTTTTGAAATGGGCAAACAGCCTTCCAAGATAAGGGTAGGGAGTTACGAGAAGGCGAAAGAGGCGTTTGGTGCGTGGGAAGCGGGGGTTGAAGGCATTGACGCTGCAGAATTTGCAGAGGGAAGAAGGGTTGTCGGGGAGAGTCCGCTCGCAGACGGAGCAGACTCTGTAGGAGAAGCCGGTGGTGTTGTCTATTGCTAGCAATGTGCAGATCATAGTCGTTGGCTTATCGGCTTCCATCATTCACTCACGGCTTCACCTACTTCACTGCTTGTCTCAAAATAAAGTTGTGGGGAAAATGAAAACTTTGGAGGTGGGAAAGGGGGATAAGGACGAGCATCTTAGTAATCGTGACGGTTTATCATATCGTATGGTTAGAAATTATTTAAATTTAAAATATAAATAGTACTTAATGAAAACTGATCATACGATGTACGATAAACGAACACGATTATAAGATCCTCTAGATCCTAGGAAAAGAATCCTGCAAGGAACCTTTTCCAGAAAGGGGAACCTTTTTACAAGGTGCAAAATTTAATAGGGAGTTTTAACAAAACACTTCCGGTACTGTTCACTTTTAACGAAAAATTACATTTTTACCTTTAACTGGTACTATTCATTATACCTTTAAAAAAACTTTTCATTAAAAAAGAATTTTTTTTTGACTTTTCCCTAGTTTTCCTAATTTAATAATCTATAGCTTCTTTTTTGAAAGAGGGTACCATTTGATGGCTTCGCTACAGTAATTCGTGTTTTTAAAAGTCGGGAAAACTTAAGGAGCCATTTTAGTTTTTTCTGATTATGATCGTGAGATTCATCAAATACAATAATTGAAGTTAGGGCATACCAGCCTGGAATTCATCCCCAACCACTAGACCACCCGTGATATAATCTATAGGTAATGTTTCAAAACTTTAGCAACCATTCGCAATCCAAGCCCAAACCCAAAATGTTTGACAACAAAAAAGAATCCAAACCCATCATAGCCCTGAAAAATGTGACCTCAATTGGTCAGGGTCGAAGCCGCATTGGGCTTTTAGCCGAGTACACCTCTCTAGTTCAGTTCTACTGTCGCCTCTCTTTAAACCTCGTCTTCCCAAAACTCAAAGGTAATATCATCGGTTCGGTCCATTTTATTCAGAGTTTCAGAAGACACTTGAGTTTCAGGTAATGTCTTCACTTCGACTCTGAGTTTGATCTTCTTTTTCTCCTTCCTCAGGTGCAAAGTACAAAAAGAGTTTAAGATCGAGTTTAAGAGTTATCTAATTGGAACTGAAAGTGATAATTTTTTTTTTTTTTTTTAATGTGAGGAAAGTTTCTTGCTTAATTACACTGAAAAGCTCAATTTTTTCTTGAATATTATGGTAGGGTGGCGCTTCATTTAGCTTATTTGAGTTGGGTTTTCCGCACTGGAATATCAATTTTCTTGGGGAACATTGTAGCAATCAAATGGAGCTTGACAGGTATTAATATTGTGGGCAATCTTTACTATTTAATTGTTTTTACTTGTTACATTTTTATATAAAGTTTTGAAATTTTTGGATTTGTTATCAGAAAATCAAAATGCTTATGCAATTCGAAAAATCAAACCTTCCGAAACGTAATTGTTTGTTAAAGGTGGTGAGATTTTGTGCTGCAGATTAAACTCGCCCACTACGTTTACTATGAGTTTGGAAGTTTTGGGCCATGACTTACAGTTTGCTCAGGTTTGTTCTATTCTCCTATTTTTTGTGTTTGTTTTTTTTTTGGGGATTATTGTTACGCTTTAAGAAAGATCTTTGCAATCAGAAATTGTTAAGGTTAGTGCTTTTGGAAGAATCAGCCCTGTACTTTTCTGTATGATTATTTTTGCCATTTACCGTCTACCACGGCTTGTAGGTATCCTATGTTCTGTTTCATGAGTTACCCGTTATCAACTTTAATACTGGCTTTGTAATCATATATGTCCTAATAACTTCTTCTTTGACCGTGGAATGTTTTATCTTTTCCGTAGGATCCCAATTCAAAGCATTTAGGAACTACAGTTTGGGATGCCTCATTGGTTTTTGTCAAGTTTCTGGTAATGACTGTTATCCCCCCTAGACACTCTTGTACAAGTTCCGATCATTTTAATTTCCACAATTCGCAAACTACGCATAGGATATGATGCATGTAGGTGACTTTTTATGATTGATTTTAAACTTTGTTAAAGTTTGAGGCCTTTGCACCTTGTTGAATGCAATATTTGGATATTTTAGGAACATCAGGGCTGTTCATACTTAAAAATAGATGTGTTTATGCAATATGCATTGATGATTTTGAATTTTATCAAACGAAAGGAAACAAAAAACAACCAAGGTGTTTAGGTAATGATCTTCCCATTTTTATTCTAAATGATTCTGTAAACCTGAAAAAAAACGATAAAGTGATAAAACCAAAAACAAACATATTATTGAGTAGCTGCTATTTAACGTCATTTTGGTTCCTAGGAATATCAAAGGATTATTCAACTCTTTCATTCTGGGCCAAAGGGACTTTACAATTATAGATTAAATTTTTTAATCGAAAGAGGCTTTAGATGCCCCAGCTGCTTCATTGACTAATAAGGGGGAGCAACTATATGGACCCTTTGTTTAAGTTGTTGCTATCATTTTCCTGGGCAGAGGCGGAGATTATTTCTCAAAAGAGCCGGCAATACCTAAGGCTGCTACGTTACTGAGTTGGCAGAAAATTTTGATACTCAGTCCCTGTAGATAAAATGATTTTTGTGCTCTAGGTATAGATTTTTATGCTGTCGGTGGTGCTAGCCTATCCCCTTTGGTTAGGTATTGGATTCTCTTTGGATCCTGAGCACATCATTTGTTCATACATACTGTACTTCCATGGCAGATTTTTCTTTATGAATGTAAATGTGACATTTTTGTTTATTCCAGGAAAAGAATTGCAGAAAGGGAAGGTTCTCACCACCTAAAATGAAAGGAAAACGTGTCATTGAACTTGGAGCAGGTTGTGGAGTAGCTGGGTTTGGTGGGTTCCTTTTTTCTTATTAAGTTTATGTTGAATTTTATCTATATGATTTTGTATGCTTTCCCTGCTTCAATTTGGTATTTTAATTTTCTTTCTCAAGTGTTATTCATCTGTTTTATCTGGTTTTTCTCTCAGGCATGGCATTACTGGGGTGTGATGTGGTTACGACAGATCAAGTGGAGGTCTTGCCGTTGCTAATGAGAAATGTTGAACGGAACACTTCAAGGATCACACAGATGAATTCTGGTTCTTGTTTGCTTTGAATCTTCTGAACAATTTTTAATACCTTGTGCATGTACTAGCTCTCATATATGTGTGCATGCATGTGAGTGTATTTATATATACATGCATTTGGTGTGCCTTAATGCGGTAATTAGTAAACTATTTAGCTGTCGGAGGGCATTACTTTGAGTCTTGGAGCTACCCATACATCAATAAAATTTGGGTAGTTATACTACTTGTATCCATCAAAAGAGGTATGGGGCTAGAACTGGTTGTTTCTGAGAGATTTCACCAAAACAAGCACCATAACAGCCTTGACTGATTTTGTGTAAGGGAGGGAGGGATGGAGACCATAACATATTTATATGTTAAGATTTAATATGGTGTAGAGCAGTTAGGAAGATAATTACAGTAAATTGGACCAATGTTGTTTTCTGACTTTGAGTGCGATTAAATGTTTTGTTTATGTCCAGTCTGTTCTGTGTAGGAAGCGTAAGTCTTTCAACACTCCCAATTGCGCCAATTGTTTCTGTTTTTTAAGTTTTGATTGGTTTAGTCAATTTAATTGCCCTTTTTGGTTTTTGCTCACAACTCATGTAAGCTATTTTTTTAGACTCATTTGGGTCGATCCAGGCAGCAGAGTTGAGCTGGGGAAATGATGATCATGTAAGAGCTGTTGAACCACCATTTGACTACATCATTGGAACTGATGTTGTAAGTTCGTTTGGTTGCAGCTGAAAATTGAAACTTCAAATTTCTTCAGTAGTTTATGGACCTACAATGGCAAATAGTGATATCTCTTGTATTTATCGTGACATGATAGTTTTGGATTTCATTAGTATTCAGTGTGAAGGGCTTGTAATGAATTACATCCGGGTAAGGCTGGAGTCCCTGAATGTACGGAAGGTTTTAAACAGAAATGACCCCGTTAATTTGTCGACCAAACCATGTCCTTTTCACCAAGATGAAGAGTTAAATCTTTTCATTCTTTTAGCTTTCATTTCCCAAGGATACTGGAAACGGAGCATCATGCCCAGATATCCAGATTGAACTTCTACTTTTAGGGATTTAAGTAATGGCTTCTTTTTAGAAAGGAAAATAAAACTTTCATAAGTGAGTAACTCAGTCGCACTCTTTCTTGATATTGCTTCTTGAATTCATTTTACGCACTTTCTTTAGGATCCGATCACCCAAGTCTTCTTTCCTCCTCCCATTTCTATTTTCCTTTTGTTTGTTTAGGGATTCCAGAATAACATCGGTCCTTAAAACGTCATATGTATGATGTTATAGTCCTCTTATAACATTGTTAATTAGTATTAACTGATCTATTTTCAACTTGTTTGGATTTAAGGTCTATAAAGAAAATCTCTTGGAACCACTGTTGCAGACAATACATGCATTATCAGGGCCGAAAACTACAATTTTGGTATAGTACTTAATTGGTTTTAGATTTGTACTTTCTAAACATTGTTATTGATGCACTGGTTTGCTTCAATTTTGGGAAGATGGGGTATGAGATTCGATCTACAAGTGTCCATGAACAAATGCTTCAAATGTGGAAAAGAAACTTCGATGTGAAAACTGTTCCAAATTCAAAGGTACAGCTTAGTTTGTCTAACACAGTATATAGATCCAAATAATCATCAGTATTTACATTTACTGCATGTGGTTTGCAAGTGAAATTCCTGGTTCCTGTGACATGTAGTTAAGATCTGAATAAGAGCTATGGCGTTGATTACATTTGATGTTAGTATATGGGTTGAATTATTGATATTCTTAGGGCCTAACTTATTGCAGGGTCTTGTGTCATTCATGATGCACCGCATATGAGATTGAGCTTGGGAGAAGGTTTACTCTTACCTTTGTTTGATTTTCCTAAATACAAGGTGTTTTTTGTTTCAAACTTCTGCAGATGGACAGTACCTACCAACATCCAGATATTCAACTTTACATTATGACATTAAAGCCTCCGGAGGGTTACGCAGAAAACGCAGCTGAGGTGATTGATCAGAATGAGGATGAAGTGGAGGCTGGTGCAGAAGAAGCGGATAAGGTGATGGATCAGAAAGTTGATGAGGCGAATACAAGCGAAGAAAACGCAGTTAATGTGATTGATCAGAAAGTTGAAGCTGAGAGCCGTAAGGAAAAAGGTGACACTGGTTCCCTCGATGAAAATGTTGAGGAAGATTGTGAGCCAATGACAAGGCTTCACAATGATAAACTTACTGATTGGGAAGCTAGAAGATATGGCTCAATGGCTGCGCGCCTTCTTCACGACATTAAAATTACCTAATTATGAGGTTCGGTCTTTGTGATGTCATGCGGTGCCTTGCTGCTTGAATTGTTGGGTTCAAATACTCGTCTAGTTTCTTGCTTTAATTTTAGTTATTTAGACGTGGATACATACTGTTTAGTACTTCAATCACTTCTTTTTTGTGGAATGCCATTCTCCAAAAAGATATTCAATGTGTTGTGCTTTATATACAGTGCAATCGACAATGATCTTGATGGATTCCTTACATTCGGTTTCGTAGCTTGATAACTTTATTTGGGCAACACAGATGTGTGTAAAAGCAGCAACTTTTCATGGTCATAAAGTTCGAATAAACAGGAAGACGAATAAGATCAAGCATTATAGGAGGACAATGAAATGGGCACGGACTAAGCACAATTCGTCATAACCCCGGGTGCAGCGTAACGGCGTTACCTCCCTTTCAGAATCGTGCCATGTCTAAAAGAGAAAAAAACAAGTAGAATTGTTACCAATGCAACTAATTAATGTAGCCCATAAGATTGAAGTGGAAATGTCTTACCATAATTCCAAGAATCCTCCTCGACTATAGGGAGAAGCGTCAGGGGTAGCAGCGGCGTGGTAGGAGGTGGTTGTGGGGTGATGTTTTTCCGAATCAACATTATTTAGGGGAGTTTTGAGCTCTATCCCGGGCATACAAGCTTACCCGTATTTCGCCTCAGTACTGCTCACTTCGAAGATTGTCGGATTAACTATATTCCGCGATAAGGAAGTAAAGGATGAAAAGTCCCCAAATGTTTTATTCTAACATGCTTAATTACTTGAGTAAAATAAACTTAACAAAATATTTCTGAAGGCATCCAAGTCCTTCCAGGAATATATAGGCACATTCCGTCTAGCATCCAACTTTTCAGCTATGAATCCGGAACTCCAACCAGGGGAACTTTGAAAGATTCGAATCTTTGAAGAGACAAACAAGTAGGACTAGCCAGATTTGGCTAGCTCCGAATCAACAAAAAGTTCAAAAAGCATTCTGATACGCATTTCGCATAACTTATTCTGGGATGATTTGCTCATGGTCAGTTGGTAACTATCCATCTTCGAAGCCGTGCACACTCTCAGAAGCATAGTTAGGGGCATTGTGGGACCATGATTTTC
>JAOTRO020000011.1:3221739-3236634 GCA_028566515.2 Pyracantha coccinea | reverse complement strand
CTCTCTACTAGCATTGCGCAAACCCGCAATGTGTGTACAACTATATCTACTTTTTAAGTTGCTATACTTTTTCAACAAAAAAAAAAAAAAAAAAAAAAGTTGCAATAATTTTGTAAGATGTGAACAACAGCATCGCTTTTTTATTAGGAAATGTACGTGAGCAAGAGCACCACAAAATAACCCCCTATTCTATTAATTTTAAGGCATGACTGAAACAGCCTGAAAACACCATATCAAATAAAGTGAAACACTTTTAAAATGACTGAAAACTCTTTTAGAGAAATTCAAGCTGTTTATGGGCACTAGAATTCATCAAAGATAGTGGCCACAAGGCTGAATACTGTAGAAGAAGACTGTATACTCCATAGGGTAAAATGATATACCTCTGCCTGTTCATCTTCTTCGCCCTTTTCTGGCAAGAATGCTAGATCCACCGAAAAGTATGTATACTCGTTATGGTGAAATGAAAAATATAAATAATTTGCATTAAAAGCAACGTACCGAGGTTGTTGCTATTTTTCTTTTTGGGTATAGGAGTTTCTATATAGACATAATGAAATTGCTCTTCTTTATTTAAATCCAAAAAGCTTATTGCTCGGATTGTTGAAGAGAATCGTAGAGAGTTGGTACTAAGGAGCTACGTCCTGCTCTTCTTCCCTATAAAAATGGCGGCACAGCTGAATATCGTAACATAGCAGCAACTTTAAAACAAGCGTAAGGAACTTGTTAGTGTTCCTCTACAGACAAGCCTTCCCGATAAAGCAAGCATCGCATCAATGAGGAGCCATGATACAATTTCATATTTTCGACCGCGCTTTCTCGATGAGCTCTCTTCTGAGGATTTTGCCTGATGCTGACTTGGGGACACTGTTTATGAATGATACTCTTCGTAGTCGTTTGAAAGATGCAACCTGCCACAGGAGCAATTTTGTTATCAAGGAAATCAAATTGGATCTGAAATCATCCTTTGAAGTTTCCTACTTACTTGACTAGCAATAAAGTTCTTGACATCTTCTTCAGTTAGAGAACTATTTGGCTTACGTACACAATATGCAACGGGGACCTCACCAGCTTCAGCATCAGGAAACCTGCAGGACGGAAATAAACCCATCATCCAATTAAGTTCAAGAGGAGGCGGTTAGGACAAGTTTTGTATGTGGCAAACTCACGGGATGACAACCGCATCTAATATTTCAGGGTGAGAAACTAGCAGCCCTTCAAGTTCAGCTGGTGCCACCTAGCAGAGGACCAACCGAGCAAAGAAAACATGATTGAATAATTGCAGATGTGTAGAGCGTATGAATCCATTATGAAAAAACGCAAACAGAAACATAATAATTAACTTTTAATCGAATTCTGACAGCATGGCATCCATGATCCACAAAATTTTCTAGTTGCAGAGACAATTATGTTAAAGGAAAATTGGCAGGAGGTTTGTTATGCATAAAAAAATAGCTTTGCAGAGATAACCAGCAGAAATTTCATGCAGTAATTGTTCAAACTCTAGCAAAAGAATTTACCTGGAAACCCTTATACTTAATGAGCTCTTTGATTCGATCAACTACATAAAGTTGTCCGTCTTCATCAATGTATCCAAGATCTCCTGTGTGTACCCAACCATTTTTATCTATAGTCTCGTTGGTGGCCTGAGGGTTGTTGAAATACCCTGAAATGAGTTTAGTAATCATGGTGTTATAAATTTTTATACCAAAAACCCCACGAAACACAAAATAAACTTGAACAAATATCCTACAAATATCTGCACAAGAGGCGAACCAAATAGACTTCAGACAACCAAATTGGAAGCAAAGGTTTGCAAGCTTGTTATATTTGGCGATTATATTGACCCCAGGCATCCTTAACTGACAGTTCTCAATGAAACAGAAAGGAAGAACTTTTCAATGCTAGACAAGAATGGCGAGGTAACTGAAATTCAGATGGAAAATAAATTATTGCATGGTATTTAGTTAAGGGCAGCAGACCCAACTTAAATTTACACCATGGAAACATTTATAAACATTCCGCATCAGCTCTTCAGCGAGGAAAAGAGTGAACATTTTGCGGGATGAGAGTGTGATCCATATTGGCAAATGCAATGCCCTGCTTGGGATGAACAAAGCATCAGCACAAGAGCTTTGCATCTTAAATAATTGACGAGGATACTGAAAATCATAATCATAAACCTCTTACCGCACCAATATGAACGATACCATTACAGACAAAAAAATGTGACTTCTCTTATATGTTATGCAATGAGTAATGTGACTTCTCTTGTAATAAAATGCAGAATAATTTCTTTCCGTGAGACGATTAATATGTCTATGTGTGCAGGACAACTTTTGAATGTTGACAAACACACTTACCAGTCATCATATTAGGCCCCCTAACCCATATCTCTCCCAACTGTTTGGGAGGTTGAGGCTTCAGTGTATCTACGCTGACTATCTGACATTCAACTCCAGAAACAAGCATGCCAGTTGAACCAGTATGTCGAGACCCCGCTAGTGTGCTCTCCACCGAAACAATTCCACAAGTTTCTGTCATACCATAGCCCTGAAAAACCAAGCAAACTTCTGAATCAGTGAAAGAAGTTTTATCCTCCCAGCTACTACATAAAAAATTTTAACTTCGCAAATGAGGTTGAGAACCTCAAACTCTACCGCCACCCAATTTTCACATTTCACATCAGTTGAATTGTGGCATAAGCTGTCATCCACCTTCAATTACTTCAAACTTTGTGCTAAATTTAATTAGCTACTCAAGGAATTTTGCCTCCTCGCACATTAGAAACTTGCACCTCTTATAATTTGACTAAATTTTAAACTACTCCAATTCATGAAAGGGTATTTGAACTTCTTGTGTAAAAAGACACATGACGACTAGAACACATGACTGCTTGAAAACTGCAGTTAAATCAAGAAAATGTAGCCTATAGCCATTTGGTTTCAATCAAACACCAAACTCTAAACACAGTGCCGATATCATAAAATAACCGAACCAAAGGTATTAAACGCACTTCCAAGTTAAAAACAATCAAAACCAGCAAGATAATTTAGTACCTGAGCTACTACACCTTGAGGAATAATTTTAGCACACTCCTCCATCAACTCTTTCCCCAGAGGAGCTGCCCCTGAACCGATATGCTTCAACGACGAAAGGTTAAACTTCTTAACCACACTGTTTTTCGCCAGAGCAAGCACTATAGGAGGCACAATCCACAGGTGTGTCACCCTATACTTCTCAACAGCCATCAAAATCTTCTCGAGATCGAATCGCCCCATCGAGACCACAGCATTGCCCTTCTGTAGCTGCCCATAGGTGATAATTGACAGCCCAAACACATGGAACATTGGCAGAACACAGAGAAACACATGGTGCATCTCCCCAGAAAGTTCTTGATCCATTGTGACCATCAGAGACGAGGCAATGAAATTCCTATGTGTCAAAACTACCCCTTTGCTGACCCCTTTTGTAGCTGTGTCGGTCTGCTCAATGTTAACCGATGGAAAATCGAACACAGACCCAGCAGACTCGATCAAATCATGGAAAGTTCGAACTTTGAGGTTGATCCAACGTGGGATTTCGCTGAAAAACCCTTTGATCCTAAGAACACTGTTGGGAGGTTAAAGACCTTGACTTTATCCCAGAGCTCCGGAACTGTTAAAACCAGCTTGGGATTAGAGTCCGGGACATGCTTGGACAGCTCTGGAACAGTGTAGAACGGATTGGAGGCGGTGGCAATAGCGCCGGACGCAATAATCCCGAAGAAACAAATGCGGAATTGGATTGAGTTGGGGGCGAAAATGAGGACGACGTCGTTTTTCTTGATACCTAGATTGATTAAGCCATGGGAGATTTGGATAACTTTGGACTTGAACTCTGAGAAGGACAGGATGTCGGAGGACTCGCCGTCGATAAGCGCGGGCTTGTGGGAGTAGGAGGAGGGGTTTCTGAAGAGGTTTGGGTCTTTGGGTAGGACAAGCAGCGGGCGAAGTGACCGAAAAATGCCATTGATGTCGAGCCCAGATTTCTCCAATGAAGATTGCGGTGGAGATGAACAAATGAGGAAATGGGATTTTGGGTTTCTGGGATTTGGATAAGGATTTTATAGGGGATTTTGTTGGAGGTGATCGGTGATAATGGAGTATCGATTTTATATTTTTATGGCAAAGGAGAGGGGAGGAGTGGGGAGGGAGGGGAGGGAAAAAAGGAGGGAACAGAATCCCATCCTTGTTTATTTCACGAGGCTTAAGGTAAACACGAAACAAGGAAGGTGAACGACGTTCACCCCACCTCAGAATTTGAGGAATCGTCGGGCAACCATTGAAGAACTTGATGGGTTCATGAGGAATGTGCTCAGAGCTATGTAACCATGCATAGAATTACAGAATCTTCGACTTCGACTGCGACTCGAGAGGCCACTGCAGTTTATGGGTCCCTTTGTCATCCGCTTTCCACGCTCTGGGAATGTGTATGGCCAAATAAATGGGGAGTTTGCTCTCCATCTCTACTAGTTTTCACCTCCGAATTAGAGCCAGTCACTCGCATTCAGGGTACACCTCTAAAATCTCCTACTCCTTACCTTTTAATTTCATCCAATATTTTAATCTGATGTCACAATAAAAACTAGAAGAAAAAAGATTATTGTTTAAGGTGTTTTTGGATTTCTGTTATTATTATCAATATTCTACACTGTGAAAACAACGGAGAATTTGAAACCAAAACGCTGATTTTTAATTTTGTCCAATATTTTAATCTGATGTCAAAACTTACCCAGGTAAAACTAGAAGAACAAAATTAGTGTTCAAGGTGTTTTTGGATTTTTTTTATTACTATCGGTATTCTACACTTAGAAAATAAGAAAACGTTTGAACCTGAAACGTAGTAGATTAAAGAAGAAGAGTCTAACCATCAAGTCTAACCATCAAGACAATTCACTTGTAGGCAATTCACCTTTGAAAAGACATATCTAATTTTGGTAAGTTGTAACAAAAATTATGATGGTTCCTCCCTTTTTCTATGTTTTGCCCATGGCTAGCTCCCCCTCATTGTGGCTTTGTCTCGCAAGTGGTCATGTCCAAGTGTGGAGTTAGAAATTTATGAGTTGAAATTCTATACGGACCTCTATGTTTAGACAGCATGATCCAGAAATTTGGACCATTTGATTTAAATTATGTGGCCATCATTAGCCCAACTCTTAGCCCATCCCACAGAAAATGAAGTCTTTAAACAATTCGGATCTCTCTCTCTCTTAAACAGCTCGGAGTTTCGGGTCTGGCTGCTTCAGACACAAAGATGCGGAGAAAATCTCAACTAGGAATTCACATAGGGGTGGACTAATTTGTTTTTCTTGTAGTATGAAGTAAAATTTAGGTGTTTGGGTAGGCTAAATTCCTGTTTTGTGCAATGTTAGGCTTCAATTTTTCGACCACATGCTTACTTTAACATAAAAAGAAATAAGAATTGTTATTGACACTTCAACAATTTATTTTACACTCCAAACTTTCTATAATTTGAAGAAAAATACATTTGTAAGCAGTGCATAATGAAATTTTTGGAATGCTAATAACAGCTCCCAGAAAAGTTCATCTTTGAAAACTTGGGTATGCTAGAGCCAACCCTTGGTCATGTGCCTCTCGTTCTAGCCGTGTTATTTCACACATAAAAAGTCTCACTTCAAGCTTACCGAAATTTTGATTTGAGTTCATTCATGTGTTTGCTAACGATGTAAGTCATTGTTTAGTTCACCTCGTACAAATGGAGAGTGCTATTAGATTTGCAATTGAATTTTTTCCTGTAATTACTTTATTCCTTCGCAATCTCTTAGAGGAGGACGTACTATAATTTTCTCCTCCAAACCTTAATGCGTATTTGTAGGTCGTTCTTTTGGCAGCGAATTATGAAAGAGCTTCGAGGAAAGTGAAAAACAAGTCTTATATCCTCCATGACATTTAGTAAAGTGCCCTTTTTAGTTTGTATATTTTCCATATATATTTTTTGGTATTTCTCTAAACTTTTACAGGAATACAAAAGGTTATTGTCAATTATCAATAAACTTCCCGTTTCTCATAGTTAAGTTCTACTCAAATTTAATTTGTTGAAGACTGAATTCACATATTACTTCAAACTTGACAATGATGACCAGTCAAATCAAGACATCAAGGGGAGACACTCATCAAACGGAGTCATTCATCATGGGATCTTCGACAATATATATAGGCTATACCAGACATAGGCGCATTATGTTTTTTTTCACTTCGACCACGCTTTTATCCCATTAAGTTTTTACTGGCAAATTTTTAGCGAGGCAGCATTATGTCGTCCAAAAACTAATCAATGTTTCATAAATGTCAAGGCCGATTTTCTCACTTAGGTTTTGTCCCACTGGGTTTTAAGGAAGGTTTTATCAAGACAACTATCATTAACCAATGAACATCCAAAGAGGAATGTTGTAAATACTATTAGTTGTGTAGTTGTCCACTTAGTTCCAATATGACAGTAATTAAGGACAACTAATGAAAATTGCTTCAAATCTTTACATTTTAATCAAAAACATAATTGAGTTACATTCGCTAGTTTTGTTTCTGTGGTGTTGTTTCTCAATAGTAGTCAAGATGACGAGAGATTTTTCAAGTGCCCGGAACACAGGGGTGGTATACCGCATATTTCTATACAAGTTGTAAGATTCTTGTGTTAAAAAATTAATAACACAAAAATAAAATTTCCCACCACTTGTGTTACGGGCATAAGAAAAAATTTCTCCAAAATGACATCCAAGCTCAAGAAATTGGATGGAAAGCTACATTTATTATTATAGTTATGTAAAAATGTGAGGAAATTTTAATTTGGTAATTGAAAACAGTTTTTTAAATATAATTATTGAAAACATAATCTTCTCAAGGTTTTGATCTAAAGGATCACTTATGGATTCATCGTTTTCGGCACAATGGGTGCTTTTACAAGACCAAAAATGGTCCAAGTTTTAAACCTTATGAAACTGAACCAAAAATTAAACACCATTTATAAAACTTGACCAATAAGTAGACACTATTCATGAAACTAGACCAATAAGTAGACACTATTTATGAAACAAAAACAACAATTAGGCACTATTTCTAAAACTAAACCAATAGTTGGAAACTATTTATAAAACTGGATTATACACTATTTATGAAACTGGACTAAGAACTAGATAATATTTATGAAACATGACCAAAAACTAGGCATTATGTATAAAAGTGGACCAATAACTAGGCACTATTTATGAAACCAGACCAAGAAAAAGACACTATTTATGAAACTGTATCAATTACTACATTATTTATGAAACTTGACCCAATAACTAGGTACTATCTATGAAACATGACCAAGAACTAGGCACTATTTGTGAAAGTGAACCAAGATTTAGACACTATTTATGAAATTGGACCAATAAATAGTGTAGTACCGTTCAGTTTCATAAATAGTGCAATTTCATATACAGTATTCGATTTCATAATCAATGTTTGTGATGAACCCAGGGGTTCCTTGCATTAGGTTTTTATTTTATTATATATATATATATATATATTAAAATTCTGTCCTCATTAAAAAATTAAGTTTTTTTGTCATTTTTATTAAAATTTAAGGGTTTTTATTAATATTTATTTATTTTCATTAAATAAAGTTATAGAATGATTTTTAGTTAAAATAAACTTAGCACAAATTCTTTTCATAAAAGTTCCCAATTAATTATTCATGACCCTTGGTATATAAATCGTATGAGAAGGAAAAGCACACTCGGATTTTCTCCTCCCAATCTCTCTTTCGTCTCTCTACTAGCATTACGCACACCCGCAATGTGTGTGCAACTAAATCTACTTTTTAAGTTGCTATACTTTTTCAACAAAAACAAAAAAAAAAAGTTTCTATAATCTTGCTAAGATGTGAACAACAGCATCGCTTTTTTTGAGCAAGAGCACCACAAAATAACCCCCTATTCTATTATTTTTAAGGCATGACTGAAACAGCCTGAAAACACCGTATCAAATAAAGTGAACCGCTTTTAAAATGACTAAAAACGTTTTTAGAGAAATTCAAGCTGTTTATGGGCACTACAATTCATCAAAGATAGTGGCCATAAGGCTGAATACTGTAGAAGAAGACTGTATACTCCGTAGGGTAAAATGATATACCTCTGCCTGTTCATCTTCTTCGCCCTTTTCGGGCAAGAATGCTAGATCCACCGAAAGTATGTATACTCGTTATGGTGAAATGAAAAATATAAATAATTTGCATTAAAAGCAACGTACTGAGGTTGTTGCTATTTTTCTTTTAGGGTATAGGAGTTTCTATATAGACATAATGAAATTGCTCTTCTTTATTTAAATCCAAGATCTTATTGCTCAGATTGTTGAAGAGAATCGTAGAGAATTGGTACTAAGAGCTACGTCCTGCTCTTCTTCCCTAAAAAGAAAGGCAGCACAGCTGAATATCGTAACATACCTGCAACTTTAAAACAAGCGTAAGGAACTTGTTAGTGTTCCTCTACAGACAAGCCTTCCCGATAAAGCAAACATCGCATCAATGAGGAGCCATGATACAATTTCATATTTTCGATCGCACTTTCTCGATGAGCTCTCTTCTGAGGATTTTGCCTGATGCTGACTTGGGGACACTGTTTATGAATGATACTCTTCGTAGTCGTTTGAAAGATGCAACCTGCCACAGGAGCAATTTTGTTATCAAGGAAATCAAATTGGATCTGAAATCATCCTTTGAAGTTTCCTACTTACTTGACTAGCAATAAAGTTCTTGACATCTTCTTCAGTTAGAGAACTATTTGGCTTACGTACACAATATGCAACGGGGACCTCACCAGCTTCAGCATCAGGAAACCTGCAGGACGGAAATAAACCCATCATCCAATTAAGTTCAAGAGGAGGCGGTTAGGACAAGTTTTGTATGTGGCAAACTCACGGGATGACAACCGCATCTAATATTTCAGGGTGAGAAACTAGCAGCCCTTCAAGTTCAGCTGGTGCCACCTAGCAGAGGACCAACCGAGCAAAGAAAACATGATTGAATAATTGCAGATGTGTAGAGCGTATGAATCCATTATGAAAAAACGCAAACAGAAACATAATAATTAACTTTTAATCGAATTCTGACAGCATGGCATCCATGATCCACAAAATTTTCTAGTTGCAGAGACAATTATGTTAAAGGAAAATTGGCAGGAGGTTTGTTATGCATAAAAAAATAGCTTTGCAGAGATAACCAGCAGAAATTTCATGCAGTAATTGTTCAAACTCTAGCAAAAGAATTTACCTGGAAACCCTTATACTTAATGAGCTCTTTGATTCGATCAACTACATAAAGTTGTCCGTCTTCATCAATGTATCCAAGATCTCCTGTGTGTACCCAACCATTTTTATCTATAGTCTCGTTGGTGGCCTGAGGGTTGTTGAAATACCCTGAAATGAGTTTAGTAATCATGGTGTTATAAATTTTTATACCAAAAACCCCACGAAACACAAAATAAACTTGAACAAATATCCTACAAATATCTGCACAAGAGGCGAACCAAATAGACTTCAGACAACCAAATTGGAAGCAAAGGTTTGCAAGCTTGTTATATTTGGCGATTATATTGACCCCAGGCATCCTTAACTGACAGTTCTCAATGAAACAGAAAGGAAGAACTTTTCAATGCTAGACAAGAATGGCGAGGTAACTGAAATTCAGATGGAAAATAAATTATTGCATGGTATTTAGTTAAGGGCAGCAGACCCAACTTAAATTTACACCATGGAAACATTTATAAACATTCCGCATCAGCTCTTCAGCGAGGAAAAGAGTGAACATTTTGCGGGATGAGAGTGTGATCCATATTGGCAAATGCAATGCCCTGCTTGGGATGAACAAAGCATCAGCACAAGAGCTTTGCATCTTAAATAATTGACGAGGATACTGAAAATCATAATCATAAACCTCTTACCGCACCAATATGAACGATACCATTACAGACAAAAAAATGTGACTTCTCTTATATGTTATGCAATGAGTAATGTGACTTCTCTTGTAATAAAATGCAGAATAATTTCTTTCCGTGAGACGATTAATATGTCTATGTGTGCAGGACAACTTTTGAATGTTGACAAACACACTTACCAGTCATCATATTAGGCCCCCTAACCCATATCTCTCCCAACTGTTTGGGAGGTTGAGGCTTCAGTGTATCTACGCTGACTATCTGACATTCAACTCCAGAAACAAGCATGCCAGTTGAACCAGTATGTCGAGACCCCGCTAGTGTGCTCTCCACCGAAACAATTCCACAAGTTTCTGTCATACCATAGCCCTGAAAAACCAAGCAAACTTCTGAATCAGTGAAAGAAGTTTTATCCTCCCAGCTACTACATAAAAAATTTTAACTTCGCAAATGAGGTTGAGAACCTCAAACTCTACCGCCACCCAATTTTCACATTTCACATCAGTTGAATTGTGGCATAAGCTGTCATCCACCTTCAATTACTTCAAACTTTGTGCTAAATTTAATTAGCTACTCAAGGAATTTTGCCTCCTCGCACATTAGAAACTTGCACCTCTTATAATTTGACTAAATTTTAAACTACTCCAATTCATGAAAGGGTATTTGAACTTCTTGTGTAAAAAGACACATGACGACTAGAACACATGACTGCTTGAAAACTGCAGTTAAATCAAGAAAATGTAGCCTATAGCCATTTGGTTTCAATCAAACACCAAACTCTAAACACAGTGCCGATATCATAAAATAACCGAACCAAAGGTATTAAACGCACTTCCAAGTTAAAAACAATCAAAACCAGCAAGATAATTTAGTACCTGAGCTACTACACCTTGAGGAATAATTTTAGCACACTCCTCCATCAACTCTTTCCCCAGAGGAGCTGCCCCTGAACCGATATGCTTCAACGACGAAAGGTTAAACTTCTTAACCACACTGTTTTTCGCCAGAGCAAGCACTATAGGAGGCACAATCCACAGGTGTGTCACCCTATACTTCTCAACAGCCATCAAAATCTTCTCGAGATCGAATCGCCCCATCGAGACCACAGCATTGCCCTTCTGTAGCTGCCCATAGGTGATAATTGACAGCCCAAACACATGGAACATTGGCAGAACACAGAGAAACACATGGTGCATCTCCCCAGAAAGTTCTTGATCCATTGTGACCATCAGAGACGAGGCAATGAAATTCCTATGTGTCAAAACTACCCCTTTGCTGACCCCTGTTGTACCTGAAGAGTACAACAGGGCAGCTGTGTCGGTCTGCTTAATGTTAACCGATGGAAAATCGGACACAGATCCAGCAGACTCAACCAAATCATGGAAAGTTCGAATCTTTGAGGCTGATCCAACGTGGGATTTCCCCGAAAAACCCTTTGATCCTAAGAACACTGTTGGGAGGTTAAAGCCCTTGACTTTGTCCCAGAGCTCCGGGACTGTTATAACCAGCTTGGGATTAGAGTCCCGGACTTGCTTGGACAGCTCTGAAACAGTGTAGAGCGGATTGGAGGTGGTGGCAATAGCGCCGGACGCAATAACCCCGAAGAGACAAATGGGGAATTGGATAGAGTTGGGGGCGAAAATGAGGACGACGTCGTTTTTCTTGATACCCAGCTTGATTAAGCCATGGGAGACCTGGATAACTTTGGACTTGAACTGCGAGAAGGACAGGGTTTCGGAGGACTCGCCGTCGATGAGCGCGGGCTTGTGGGAGTAGGAGGAGGAGTTTCTGAAGAGGAAGGAGACCATTGAGAGATTTGGGTCTCTGGGTAGGACAAGCGGCGGCCGAAGTGACCGGAAAATGCCATCTCTGCCGAACCCAGATTTCTCCATTGAAGATTGCGGTGGAGAAGTCCAACTGGGTAAGCGGGAATTTTGGGTTTCTGGGATTTGGATAAGGGTTTTATACGGGAGTTTGTTGTGGGTGATGGGTGATGGGTGATGGAGTACCACGCGTATCGAGGTGTATTGATTGTCTTCTTTTTTTACGGCAAAAATGTACTGTCTTCTTCTGATATGCTAAGGAGGTGCTGTGAATCTGTGATCCTGAATTCCTGATTAGGAAATGTTTACGGGTCTCAGGGTCTGGTTGGTAAAAATTAAACTCAAGTGGATTGCTTGATTTGTTTCCTTCAAGCTAAACACGGCACAAACTCGGTCTAAACTCTTGCTCCGTGTCGATATACGACAATTTGCGACAAGACAAAAAGACATATGGAGAAGCGGCAAGTATTTCGTGTCGGATCGAAAGACTCAGTCACTCATTCAGTACTTCACGGCGGAAGGGTGGCAATGGAACGCCATGCATGGTCCCGAATTTTTGCTTTTTCTTCTCTTCTGATATGGTCATGGGCTTTTGTTTTATTTTTTTGTTTTTTGTTTCTTTTTTTTATAGTTTTTGTTTTTGTTTTTGTTTTTTTTTTAATATCTTTTGCTTTCAGAAGTGACAAGGAAAATAGCAGACGGGCGGCGAAACTGATGGGATTTGTGCACTGGCAAATAGAAAATAAATCGGACTTGGATTATCTGCCCTTCCTATTCCATGTTCTCTCTATGTCCTTCTATGTTTTGTGGTCACGATTAAATTACGTCAACATTTTATATTAATTTTTTTTATAAAAATAATAAAACAAAAAGCAAAATCAATATAAAATGTTCAGTGGCGGAGCCAGAATTTTTTGTGAGAAGGGGCCTCTTACAAAGGTTCTTAAAAAACGATACATCAAAGGTAATTAAAATTTCAAAATATATATGCATCGATAATATTTCATTCACAAAAATTACAAGTGTCTATCACGAGTTTTCATATTTTAGTATCGTTGTACTAGAACCTCGCCTCCTATATTATTAAACTACTGTGAGATCAATAAAAACTTTTACGAACAATCTTAACTCTCATGTAAGTGTAGAGAATTAAAGAAATTTGAGACTTATTTGGTGACGAGATTTTGGATTTGGATGATAAAATGTATGAGATTTAAAAAAGAAATGGATAGTTTTGGAGTCTGGCTGCACTGTAAAGGAGGACTGTTTCTTAATTTTAATGACTAAAACTAAACTATTACTCTTCAAAGAAAGGTGAGTTGTTTCTTTGATTTTAAATGCTATTAATTTGTATTAGGGAGATAGATAAAATATTTAATTTCAATTGTGAAATGGACCGATGGGGTTATGTTTGGAATTTGAAAAGCATGGCTTCAAGCAAATGAAAGATGCATAATTTTCAAATGCATAAAAGTCAAGATAGGCCTCGGCCATCCCTAGTCTCATGGTGCCTCCGCCAGTGAAAATATTGACGTGACTTAACCGTGACCACAGAAATAGGAGGGCAGACAATTCAACGCTCTTGCATATTAATTTCAGACACAAATATAGCTACATGTGAAGACTTTGAGGTAAGTGGTCATGGAGTAATGAATTGCGACAAGGATAGGTTCATAACTATATTTTTCTCATTTATTAAGGATTAGATTTGGGGGTTGTAAATTAGTGAAATTTTCTTCCTTCTTCATTAATAAGTCAGAATCTCATGCAGTAGGTTCGAAAATAATTTATTTTTTCACATTCTTAATGTAAATATATCTATTCTCATTTTTCTTTATCTGGTTTACTTGTAAGTTTTACTAGGTACACCTTATATACTGCTTTTGGGCAACCCTCTCAATAACTAAGAGATCCATTAGAGGAACCTGAGGACTAGTTGAAGTTCGTACTTCAATTGAGATAATGACAAGTCATTTCACCTTTTAGTTGGAACTCTAGGCGGTTCTCGAAAAAAGATAGCAAAAAAAATTATTCCTAGAGTTGAGACTAAAATGAATGTATAAACCAATGCTTACATCGACTTGCTCCATCTGGGATTGGCAGGATTGATGAATTTCAATGGAGGGGGACTGCTCCTGAGCTATTGTTGGATACTCTTATGGAAGACAACTCTTTATAATTTTGCTTGTTTTCTCTCTTGGTGTAAGGATAGGTAAAGTTAGTTGTTTGTGCGGGACGCTCTTTTTCACTTTGACCGGGTTGAAAGCCCCGACAAGGTTTTTATCGAGACCCATTTAAACACACTAGCTTCCGCTTTGTACATTTTATTTTGTATCAATAAATATCGTACTTAAAAAACCAATGCTTCCATAGATTCGATCGTGGCTTACCATTACAATTTCTATACTTGCTTATTTGAGATCGTCTCATGGATAAATAAAGAACAAGAGTCAAAGAAAAGGTAGTGATTTAAACCAAGATTTATCTGGTATGTCATCTAAAAATCATATAATTTAGGGACACATATGTCACAAAAAAATATTATAATGAGTGTGGGTTAGTTTTTTCTTTTTTTCTTTTTTTTTTTTTTTGGAACAAAATGTGGGTTTTTTGGTCAATTGAAATTCCATTAAAAAGCAACATGGAGAAGAGAATACAAAAAGACTCCTTAGAAAAGGAGAAGATAAGCACAACTCTTACATAGAGCATGAACATGCATGTTCCAGTAAGTAAGAACTATATATCGAACCAAAAAGGCTACCAAAAAATCTACCTACACCCAAGATGGAGGGGCTATTCCCACCTCATATGGGGATTATACATAAGGGGGACAAGGGAGGCCATCCCTAGACAGAACACCGACAAGAGAGGGAGGGGGCACATAGTCTCATTTCAAAGAGCACACCTCCTGTATCACAAAGGATGCAGCTGCATGAGCTGCTTTGTATCGCCAAAGTGTGGGTTAGTTATAACAAAGAAACCTAATTATCTATGAATTCAGTCATTAACTTACATATTTTTCAAATAGTTTTTCTATTTAATCACCACATCAATTATGGTTAATAGTTGGTTCTATTTAATCACCACATCAATTTTCTC
>JAOTRO020000011.1:3205385-3215783 GCA_028566515.2 Pyracantha coccinea | reverse complement strand
CTTGAGGATATAATCTGCATCTGCCAAGATAATTCATATTAAAAGATAATCATTATGATAAAATCATAATATTATCCTTTAACAATAACAAAATTATCTTCACTTTTCATCCAATTGCTGGGAGCCATGCTCACTCAACGGCTTGGATTGCACGGGCCGATGGTGTAATTTTGGGTCCAAACAGTATGATAAGATATTTGGTTTTATTGAAATATCCCACATCAACCGTATCTTCGTGAAAATAAGAGTTTAAATATGTTAACCTCACTCCAACTAGTACCGAGGCTTTTTGTGGTAAAACCTCACACTCGACGGATTGTGCGGGTGGTAATTATCAAGTTGGGGACAATATCGGTGTTGTTGGAAATGGGCCTTTGCCCCATGTCTCTAATAATTCTACAGGTTTGTCATATGGAATCGATAGTGTGTGTGCGCTTACAACTGTGATTCGTGTTGTATTGTTGTATGATGTACGATGCATGATGTAGGATGTATGATGTATGATGATATAACTGAACCATATAGCAATGTCGTATATGAGTGGTCCTGCTTGTTTAATCCGCATTGGGGGACCACTCCATTTGATGCATGGCTATGGTTTTGCTTGGTTAATCCATATTGGGGGACCATACGCATTATACGGGGTGACTCTTCTTGGTTCCGCATTGGAGGGTCACTGCCTACTTAGGTACATGGTACTTATATGTGGTACTGCTTGGTTAATCCGCATTGGGTGGTCATTGCCTATTTGGTAACCTTGTTCCTATAAGTGGTCCTACTTGGTTAATCTGCAATGGAAAACCATACTTTTGGATATGTGCCTATGGTTCTAATTAGTATATCCACAATGGGGGACCATACACATTTTAAGAGTGATCATGCTTAGTATATGCGCGATGGGTGATCATTACCTAGTACTATAGGATACGGTACTACTTGGTATATCAGCGATGGGGGACCATACATATTTTATGGATGATCTTGCTTGGTATATATGTGATGGGTGATCACTATATACACTATTAGACTATGTTTATGGTTCTACTTGGTATATCCACGATAGGGAACCATAAGTATTCTAGGAGCGATCATGCTTGGTATATTCAAAATAGGTAATCACCTAGTATTATAGGATACAATCCTGCTTGATATATCCTCGATGGAGGATTGTACGTATTCTAGGAGTGATTTATGCTTGGTGTATCAGCAATGGGTGATCACTGCCTATACTATTAGACTATGCGTATGGTTTTGCTTAGCATATTTGCAATGGTGACAACTTCCTAGCTGGATTCCATTGAGTGGTCGAGAATCCCTTTCCTTATTCGGTTTCGTTTAATGGTCTCGAACCCTACCTTCAATTGGGTTTCATTGAGCTGGTCTGGAATTCCATTTCACTTTTAGTTCCATTAAGTTAGTTTGGAATCCTGAAATCTTGTGCATAGAAGTTACTCAAGTTCACGTTTGTGGTTGTAACTTGGGTTACAATGTTGGATACTTGGATTTCAATAGCGAAATACGGTAAACCTTATAGAGGTTGGTTTTATTAAAAATTAGTGGAGTGATATTTGGTCTTGTTGGTTGATTAATGTAGTTAATATTGTGTGGCTTGGATTCATGAGATCGATTATTTTTCGTGATTGTGGAATTGTGTTGGCAAACATATGATGCATGTGAATAACAAAATGACAATCCTGGCTGCCATATAATTTCATTATGTAGTGTGGAATCTAGTAACTCATGCTGCTCGAGTTTCATTGAGTGATTCTAGAACTATATGTTTTTCTGCTAGAAGTACCATGAGAAATGTCAGAGTTTATCAAACGGTGAACTACGAATGGCTTGATCCTATGTTAGGGTATGTAGACAGTCTAACACAAAGGTTAGATGCAGTCATGATATAAAAGAAAAAGTTAATGCGTTGTTGAACCATTGTTTTGTTTTTGGTCATGTATCAAAGCGAGGCATGATAGTTCAACATGTATGTGATGACGTCACATGTCAATCCTAACATATCTTGAGATCGGGGACTAACAATACATGTACACCTTTTGTCTAATGAATCATTTGAATTTTCATTAAATTGATGACATGGTGATGGAATCCATAACTGGGCCACATTTGCACGTCATAACCTAAAAAACTGATCAATGTAAAGGATAATTAGACGTTCAAATATACAAGAGATGCAAATTGAAACAATTTCAATATTTTAGGAAGCAATGTGAGAAAATTGAAACTTTTTGGCCCAATTTAATAATCCTCTCAAACCTTGAGGATGTAAAATTTTGATATCCCTAAAATCTAATAGAAGTTGGGACTGATTCGACTACAATTAAATAGAAACTCCGATGCAGTGTCTGAATAAGCAGAAGTGCAAAACAGAAATTACAATGCAGAGTCTAAAGCCGAGTTGACCGACCTATCCAAAAATATCAAAATTTTGAGGAAAACGTTGCCATCTCTCTACATGTTAACGGCACTAGTTTGTAATTTTTTCAAGTTTAGGTGCATTAATGTCTTTGAAACTCTATTGACCTTTTGTTAATTAGGATAAATATGGTTGTTATATTTCTAATATTGTAAGTTTTGATCCATTTAGAATCAAACATACCTGTATTTTTTAAGGGGTGTGCTATCCTTCACATACCTTTTTTTACTTCTCACATATCTTTTGTTAATTTTTATTCTTTGATATTCTTTAATTCAGTTAGATCCAACGGCCACAAATAAAACTATTAGATGATTTATGGTTAAAATGCAAAATTTTGAAGCCATTTTCATTAATTTTCCTAAAAATAATTTGATTTCAAACTTACCGTCTACGAAATTTACATAAAACTTCATTATCCATATGAACTAACTAGTGATGCAGTTTCGTGATATTTCTCTTAACTAGTGATAGGTCTCAAATTCAACTAACTAGATAATGAGGATGTATTATATTTTGAATTTGATCCTAATTATCGGCCTTGCTCGATCTCCTCCCCCTGGAACTAGATTATTAGTTAGAGTAAAAATATTTTTGTATGAAAAAAATAAATAAATAATCATACAAAGGAAAGAAAAAGCTTTTAGCTAAAATAGTCATTGAAATTAGTATAATTTTTCATTTTGGTTCTTGATATTTAAAATGAATAGAAATAGTCCATATGATTTTTCACTGTCAATCATTTTGATCATTCTATAAAAAAAAAATTTGTTAAATTAAAAAAAAACCACAAGTTTAAGAAGAAAGGTGATTTGAAAAAGACCCTCAATTTGATAGAAAAAATCTCACAAAAAATTAAACTAATTGACGATAAACAATCTCGAAATCACTTGCTTGTAAGTGACATATATGCACCATATTGCGAAAAAGCCGAAAGAAAAATAAAGGCGCAAAGAGACCTCCAAAATCACCCGCACGAGTGAGCCCTTCCCTCCTCTGGTTTCCTTTCTCGCACAAGGTAAAATCACCCACTCTCTCTCTCTCTCTCTCTCTCTCTCTCTCGCACTCACTCCTCCATGGCTTCTTCTGCTTCTGCAATCACAGCCGTCCTTTCCCGCCTCTCCCTAATCCGATTGGCACCCAAACCCTCCCCATCATCTCCTTATGCAATCCCATTCTTTTCCCTCAAGCCCAAGGTCCAAATTCATCTTACATATTCTATATCCTTGGGGATTCGATAGTTCGGTTGCTCTCATACTTTAGTGTGTCTTTGCAGGGTCCGAATCCTAAATACCGATTCCGATTGTTTTCTTCAATGGCGTCCGAACCGAAAGAATCTCCGGCCAACAATCCGGGCCTCCAGGCCACCCCAGATGAAGCCACTAAGGGTTACATCATGCAGCAAACTGTATGCAACCGCCTCCCTTTGAATGAGTAGATACAAAGTTTGTATTTTTGTTTTTCTGACACTTGCTCTGTGATTAATTTTGCCGTAGAAGTGGATTTTTATTGTGAATTTTGATTGCAGATGTTCCGAATAAAGGACCCAAAAGCCAGTCTTGACTTTTATTCGCGTGTGTTGGGATTGTCGTAAGTTTTTGTTGTTGTTTACGGCGTTTTGATTGAAATTCTCTCTCTACTGTTTATATGCTTTTGTTGTGTTAAGTACGAGTTAAGATTGGCATTTTCTTTGTTTAAGTTGAGGAGTTTTTGGTTCATGAAATTATTGTGTTTTTGTGTGTGGAGGGTAGAGTTGATTAATATCTAGGATTCGAGTGCATCATTGGTTTTGTTATTAGAAATCTGCACAAATAGTGGAGCAAAAGGAAGAACAGGCAAATCAATATCGGTCTAAAGTATCAGGATGTTACTCTTGATGTTGAACTTTGGTGGGTTTGTCTATGGATACCTCATAGTTTCTTTGGATTTATTGGCACATGATAGCGGGATTTCGGTTGGGTTGTTTTTGTGTTATCATGAGATGTAATGCCTCTTTGATTGGTTTTTGTATGAGTGTGCATATAAGCATGCATGTATGCACTTTGCTAAAGCTGGAGATTCTGTAACTGGATGTTGTTGTTCGAAAATTTGACTCCTTAAGTGGAAATTGATGGTGATTTATACTATTGTTCAGGCTACTTAAGAGGCTCGATTTTCCAGAAATGAAGTTTAGTTTGTACTTTTTGGGCTATGAGGTAAAATTCATAACGCCCCATCTGCTGTAACAGAATTTTATACTAGGTGCTCTTGTTGGTTTTACAGTCGTAGTTGGATTACTGTGTTTCCATTCCCTCAACCATCTGACACATCTCCGACGTCCCATTTAATGCTTCTTCTTAAAGGAGCAATTTGGCCTTTCACATTTTAATCTGTCAAACCCCTATATGCAATTAAAGTGTGTGATAGTATGTCTCTAAAAGTTGTCCTGGTGTTTCCAGAGACGTTTAATTTTATTTGATTTTTTTTCTGGAATAGGACCCTGCTTCAGCTCCAACTAACTCGGTTGATAGAACAGTTTGGACTTTTGGTCGGAAGGCTACAATTGAGTTGACACAGTGAGATTCTTGTGTTTTTCCTACATGGTCTTATTTTTTGTACAATTTTTGTTGAACGCTCTCGGTAATATCTGACAATCACTTATATTTCCAGTAATTGGGGTACTGAAAGTGATCCAGAATTCAAAGGATATCACAATGGGAATTCAGAACCTCGTGGCTTTGGTATGTAACGTCCTATCAATCTGTTAAAACATACGGTTCTTATTTTTATGTTTTATAATGTAGTTGTTTTTTTCCCTTTAGACTTTGATTAACTATTCCATTTAATGCGAAATGCCACGTATTATGTCATTTCTTCTTATGCAGCAAGTATTGATGGTTCCAAGAAATGCGTACATTTGGACTCTCTGAACCATGAACTTAAAATACATTCCTAAGCTTAGTTCTATCTATAAAAAAAAATTGGCTACATTTTTCAACAATAAACAAAATTTTAAAGCGTAAACTTATTGTTTGGATTCGGTGTGTATAGAATACAATATAAAGTGTGGTATAGAATACAATATTTTCATGTTTAAACAAAATATAAGAGATCTTCCAATGCTCAGTTAGTCTAATTATTAGGAAGGCTTGATTTGTGGACAGGATCAGCAACTACTGAAATTCATACTGGACCAGCAACCTTAAACCCTAAATCATATATTGCTGCAGATGTGAATAATATGAATATTCCCCAGTCATTTATATTTTCCTTGTAGCTTTGCCTGATGGCCATTGGTAGTGGTTGATCAAGCATGTTACATGTACTTTTTCTACTTTGTACATAGTGATTCTGACAGACTGTGTGCCTTAAATCAATTCTACTTTCTGGCATTCACAGTGGTTGGCCTAACTGTCAAATTTTGTTACTCAGGACACATTGGCATCACCGTTGATGATACATACAAGGCATGTGAGAGATTTGAAAGTCTTGGGGTAGAATTTGTGAAAAAGCCAGATGATGGTAAGAACTTTTATATAGTAGAATCTATTAATAAGTATGAGATGTATCCTGGAAGGCCTGGACCTCATTGAACAGTAGCACATATAATTGGCGGGGATTGATTGGGTCACCTTAGATTCTTTTTATGTAAATAAATTGATAATTTTTGGTATCAGTTTGTAGGGATTCTCTATTGTATACTCTATTTAAAAGTAATGCAGATGGTTTCAGTTAACCAAAAGATCATCACTTTCCTGAATTAACAGCAGCAGTACTTCTAAGTTTGTACCAAAACCCTTTGAGAAGCATTATGGTTTTTAAGGATGTAAGGATGTATGTGCATAGTTTGGTGCGTGCTCATTTATGCATGTCTGGTATCTTCTAGTTCAATCATGATTTTGGTTACAAACTTGCAATAAGGAATAAGCAAGATCATGTGTGTTTCCTTATCTTCGGGTGGATGACCAAGACCATTACTTTTTATTCTCACTACTGCTTGGTTTTTGGATTTTTAGCACATCCCCTTTTAGACTCCTGCACTATCTTATTTGAAGAAATAAGAATGGGGAAATATTTATGTATATCTGGTTCCCTAATTTTGTGATTTTGATTACAGGAAAGATGAAAGGGATAGCATTCATTAAGGATCCTGATGGTTATTGGATCGAGATCTTTGACCTTAAAACTATAGGAACAGTCACAGCTGATGCTTCTTGAGTTTGTGGCACCTTATTTTCAGGTTAATTTCAGTTTTCTTATTCATACTTTTAACTGATTGTGTAGGATTTGATTTCAAAACATTCGGTTTACTGGCCTACACAGCATCATGTGTATCGTAAGCTTAACAATGCACATCTGCTAACCACTATGTTAAGCATTTTATTTTGTTACTAGATTCCCTACCCTCCCTCAGAAACATGATCAGGCTTTGCACTGACTCATGGCACTTGAGCCATTCAAAATGCTTGTATTCAAATCCATGCATGGATGACTACATTGTGCAGATGTAGTTCAAGATGGGTATTTACAATGAGTTTGGTGCAGGCATACATGTATCTTGTGATAGGTTTTGGCCATTAACACATGGTGTTTCTGAAATCTGAATGCGTGCTTGGTATACAAAAACTTTGAATCTCCAGAAAACAGGCACAAGCGTGGTGTCATAGCATGTATCTAAAAGTGTATAACCTTTCTCTTGGGGCATGTTGATACACCGGATTGGATTGGACAGTGGACAGGACTAATTTTAAGAATTGCTTGGATTGGCATGCTTGTGCAGTTGTACTTAGTGATGTCCTATGTTTGATGTGTATTCTGGACTAAAATACACCAAGAGTTAAAAATTTTGTCAAAAACTGAAAAGAATACATGCAAGATTCCTGATTAAGATTAATTAATTTTAATACATCTTTTCCTTTTCAGAATAATACATCGATTATGTACAAAGCTTTGGAAATAATAGTTACTGGAATAAAAAATTTGGTCTAGATGTTTAAGAGCATTTATCTGTTTTGGTGCTTCCTTGTTTTTCCTGTTTAGGTGGATTTTATTCTTCAATTCATTTAACACTTGCGTTTCTTGGTTCGATGTTGAAGGTTAGAAACTTGCATAGTTATCAAAACTTAAATATATTCTATATTAATGCAGGTGAGCGGAGGTGACAATTTGCAGGCGACAGCGATTCTCAGTTCTTCCTGATATACTCCGAGTCCAGATGTTTTGTCACTTTTTCATGTGTGTTTGTTTCGTGTCTTGTTTCTATGGTGTGTGGAGTGTTTGAATATTGTCTAAGTTGGTCCTCGGTACAAGTTACCTTTGTTTTGGTTGTCTACTCGACTGTTTCGTTAGCACAAACTTAGTCCTGATCTCAATGTTTTTGTTCAAACTTTTCTCGGACCAAGTTCAACTTCTGCAAGTAATGGGTTTCTAAATCCATAATTACTAAAGCAGTTAAATTCATAATATTTATAAGAATTGAGTTTCATGTATGTGCACCCGCATCATATCAAGCTCAAGTGCTTAAGAGTATTTATCTCTGCATCTGCATATGTGGTTCTATTTTTTATTCTCCTTTGCCCGCTATTTCGCTTGTATTGGGGTAAAAAAAAAAAAAAAAAACACTGCAGAGCGATCAAGGTCTCCGAGCACGACACAAATCCGTCAGCTGATTATGGCCATCTCACAAACGAATGGGATTTTCTTTTGTTTGAGAGGAGTAGTTTTACGAGTGCTCTAGCATATATCAATAATTTCTTCTACTGCGGAGGTTAAAATAAAAGGAAAATTAATTAAAAGAGCTTGAAAATTTTGAATTTTAACGATAATGATAAAATAAATGATAAAGTGAATAGTATTAGAATTGACTTTTTAATGTAAAAATGTGATTTTTCGTTAAAATGAACAGTACCGGAAGTTTTTCGTTAAAGTTCTCTAAAATAAAAGGTAGTAGTCATACATAAAATTGATGCCGTTCATATACAACAAAATACTAGAGACATGAACCAGACTGGATTAATAGTTTGGACATTAGTTAGTGAGCAAAAGAATTGCGACTTTGTAGTCCAATAGCTTGTGGTCCTTCCAGCAATTTTCCATTTGTGTGCGGCATCGACTTTGTAGTCCTCGAGATACATAAAAACTAGGAAATATATGCAAACTTACTAAGTGATTCTTAGCTCAAAGATGATGTACCTTTTCTGAAATTTGTTATCGGCATTCTAAAAATTATATTTGCACTCTAAATTTTTTATAAATAAAAAGAAAAATACACTTATGAGAAGTGCAAAATAATATTTTTAAAGTGCTAATAACTAGTTCATTTTTTAAGAGAAAAAAACAAACTTACAAATAGATTCTCGATGATCCTATTACCAAATCTGTCACAAAGTAACCTAAGAACTATTACGTGAGGAAAATTATTAAACCAAACACAATACTGGATATGGTTATGTACTTCATTAGCAAAGCCATGAGCAGACATGTTGACTTCTCTAAACATATGCTTAATCGTGTAATCTTTAGTAGATGTCAAATATCTTTGATGAAGGATGAAATTTACCACAAAATTTGCATCTCCTTTTTTATTACATGTACTAGGATTTTAGAGTCGTCTTTGATATCAACTTTTGCAATGCACATTTGTTTTGGCCATTGAAGAGCGTAAAGTTGTAGCTTCAACCTGCAATACCAAAGATGTAATGCTTGACTGCACGTACAAACACATGTAACATGTTGGCAACCTGTACAATTACAAAAAAAAAAAAAAAAGAGCGAAAGAAAATGATATTTCCCTCTTCTAATTCCTACTAACCCAATTATTATTACAACATCGGAGACTATATACCACAAAAGAAACTACTACATAATAAGCTCATCTCCTTTTTTTAATTGACCTCCTGCTTACTTTTATTAGGGGGAGGCCATATTCATGTGTGTGTGTGTATATATATATATATGTATATGTGTGTGTATATATATATTGTATATAACGATATAATTACTATCAGGGGTGGGGGAATAAATTGGTATCGACTCATCATCCACGAGATTCAAACTTAAGACTTCCACTTACAAGTGAAGAGAAATATTATTAGATTGTAGTACTAAGTGCAATAAGTAATACATTTAGGTTTTTGATTTCATCACATTCTAATTTTGTAGATGATGGTGAAATTTATTAGTTTCTGTATAATCAAATACTAGAAATTATCGTATGAAAACGCTAGATAACTTTCTGAGACCTACCTTATCGTATAGATGTTACAGTAGCATTTTATACATGCAATGCAATCCATAGTATTCATTCTCATCCGTCAATGAAAAGGAATATGCTTTTTCTCTAATATGAACAAATGGAAGTTTAACTTCCTAAAGATACACCCCACAAAGCAGTCAATCAAAGAATATTGTAATGTTTTGTTTTTAGAATAATGAGAAGCTTGATTCTTTTATGAAACAAAAAAATTACAAAATCCAATGAATATGGAAGTAGTATGCTTTTTTTTTTTAACAAAAGATAAAATAATTTATATTGATTTTTTTTTAAATTACAAGGAGTGAAATTCAATATTTAAGGAGAAAAAAAGAGCACATTATTTTAACTAACTTAACTAAATCTAAGTTTACGTGGAAGCACGACATGATTAAAGTGGAAGGATTGTTGTTACATCCTTTTGATCAACTCAACTGCTAGCTAATGTATCTCTTTTATGTAATGTTTTTTTATCAACGGATATAATGATAAGAATTTCATTGGGGAAGATATCCAAAACGTATACAGAGTAGGTATGTTTGTACTCAAAGATGATCGATTACATTGAAAAATGTGTGACATAAATAGCTATAGTTTATAACCAGATGATGAAATCAATGTCACGGACAACTTAGAGGAAACAAGCTACAAACTGTTCATATAATTTAATACAGTGGATCTTTTCTGTTCTGTCAATTTCATGCGGTAGAGAGATTTTCGGTGTGCTTGAAACACA
>JAOTRO020000011.1:3174475-3188483 GCA_028566515.2 Pyracantha coccinea | reverse complement strand
GAAGATATATTACAAAAATCACATATTAAAGGTTACTATGGGCATGTTCGAGATTACTTTTAAAGTCACTCAGACGGTTTTTCAACAACAAAAATTACGTATTATTATGTTTGGCATAAAACAACTTAAATTTATTTGAGTCATATAAGTGTTTTTTTTTTTTTTGGAACTTCACATGCAATTCAAGAAGCAGTTTCAAATATTTTTTCATAAAAAAATTGCAACTCTCTTGAAAATCTGAACGTCAAGCACTTATAATAGATAAAGTTATGAGCACACGTATTTCTTACAAAAACATTATCAAATAAATTCTCAATGTTAGGATACCAACAATTCACATTGGAGATAATTAACATTACTGAACTAGTGCATTATTCTCTATTGTACCTTTATTTTTATAGTGAACGATTGAGATTTAACTAAATAACATTCTTGCTTAGGAGATTTAACTTCGTTTGTCTTTTGTTGGGTTTTGGTACTTCAAGTCTTCAATTGGACTAAATCGAGATCACTGAAATTGATATGTCTAATAAGCCCACCTCCACCAGCCCAAGCCCCTTTGGTCTCCACCCTAAACGACACCGTCCAGCCCGCTATGAAAAATAAGAACACCAAAGGGGAAGTCCCATCCGCATCCCCGCCTACCTCCAACAGGATCCTCTTCAGATCTTTTGACGAGGATTTTTTGGATTTGGAAATCGGATTCGTTTCATATATAATTTTAAATGGAATTATTTAAAATAATTTTTAACCGAACGATATTTGATTCACAAATTTTCGTTGGGTTTCGACCCATATGGTGTGGAAGGCCTATAAGCGACGAACACGTGGAAAGCCACCCCAACCCTAACCCCCCACTTCCCTTATAAATTCTCAAATGCTCCACCTTCTGTCCCAGAAAACTTCCCCAACACAACCGAACGGGTTTTCGTTCCTTTAACCTAACATACTGCAAAATATCTCTACACCCCCACCTGAGACACAATCCCAGATCTGACCTCCCCACCGCCCTCCCTTTCTTCCCCGATCGTCTTCTCTTCTCCAAGGTCCCTCTCAAATCTCAATCCCTAATTCCCCATTTCATATAATATCTATACATGTATATATAGGTACACACATGTCTCTGTGTTTGGTTGATTGCTAGTTTTGATTATGATGATGATTGTGCGATGTGCAGGTTGATCTTTGAAAACGATGGTGTCGGACGCGAGCAAGAAGAAGGCGGCGCAGAAGAAGGCGGCGGCGGCGGCCAAGAGAGGTGGAAAGGCGGCGGCGGCAGCTGCTTCGTCCAAGTCGGCTGCGGCCGAGAACGGAGCCGATAAGCTTGCCAATGGAGTCGGGGCGATGCATATTTCGGATCGGAACTGCACCGGCGTGCTCTGCTCGCATCCACTTTCTAGAGATATTCGCGTATGTGTTTCAATACGATGTCGTCTTCATCTCTTCCATCTTATTAGCATATTTATGGTCTTTGACATAGTATATTTAATATCATATTTAACAAAAAATAACAGGGCATCTTCAGGAATTTTTCCTTCCTTCTCAGAAATTTAGGTTATTTATGTGAATTGTTTTTACTCAGGTGATAGGTGTGTTCGATGTTCCATTTAAGTTTATATATTTATGTACTTAATTTTTTTTATATACAGAAAGGTAATGTAAGATGCGATTATCTTTGAATGTGGTAGGAGAAAATGTAATAGGTCCATGGGAGAAATTGGTTAGTTTTTGTAAGCTGCGAATATGGTTGTTGTAGGAGAAGTGTGATAGAGAAGAATTAGATGTAGTGTTTTTTCTTTTATTTGCGTTGTAATTTTATTTATTAAAGTTTAATTCTTTAAGGTTTTAGTGATATATTTATCTGTTTAATTTTATATTCGTCACTGTACGAGGAGGTTCTGTAATTGGTACTGTGTTTACAAGTTAGAATGCTTGATCTCCTAGTTTTTTTTTAATTTGTAATCGAGTTTCGTTGTTATATGGTTGGTTTTAGAATGGTGTCATGTTTTGAAAATTTTTTAGGTATTTTAATGAATGTATCTCATTCGTGCTCTATTTTTTAAACATTGGTTTCAGTTGATTTCCCAACTGGAATGGTTGGTGATAGCGTGAAATGACATTTCTGTGACCATTGCAGATTGAGTCTCTGTCAGTTACCTTCCATGGACATGATCTGATAGTCGATTCTGAACTGGAGCTTAATTATGGAAGGTTAGTTATACATGTTTAATTCAAGTGTGTGTGTGTGTGTGTGTGTGTGTATTTTTATTATTATTTTTATTTTTTTATGAATGGAGTATTTGTTATTCATATAGATATGCTAAATTTGTGTATTCGTGCTCCTTTTCAGACGCTATGGTTTGCTTGGGTTGAATGGGTGTGGTAAATCCACCCTCCTAACTGCAATAGGGCTCCGAGAGCTTCCAATTCCGGATCACATGGATATCTATCATCTCAGTAGGGAGATTGAAGCTTCAGACATGTCTTCACTTGAGGCTGTCATTAGCTGCGATGAGGAGAGGATAAGGTTGGAGAAAGAAGTTGAAGAACTGGCAGCTCAGGTGAGCTGTTGTAATATAAGAGTTAGATTTTGGAGTAATTTGGTATTAATTATTAAAAGAATCGGGAAGTACAAAAAGCAGAGTTTGGTTAGTTGTTAAGTAATGTGAATAATATAGGACCCAATGGTGGAATTTCAATGGTGCTTTGTTTTAGGCAGCTTTCTACCTCACAGTTCTTATGACTTATTTTACTTATTTTCAGGATGATGGCGGTGGAGAGCAGCTTGAACGCATTTATGAGCGCCTTGAAGCATTGGATGCAGCAACTGCTGAGAAGCGTGCTGCTGAAATTCTTTATGGTCTTGGGTTTGACAAGAAGATGCAAGCAAAGAAAACTCGGGATTTTTCTGGTGGGTGGAGAATGAGGATTGCACTTGCACGTGCTCTCTTTATAAACCCAACCATCCTGTTGCTGGATGAGCCCACCAATCATCTTGGTAAGTTTAACTGGTTAGAAATTTTAGTTTTTGTGTTAGATTTTTCTTCTTAATATGTGTGTCTTTCTAGTTTTATTCTATTGAATAAATTGATTTGCATGAATGAAAATGAGAAAAGCTATGGGCTTTAATGTGTAGAAGTCGATAAGAGAAATAGAGTCTTTGTTTATGGGTTATATTTCTTGTCTTTTTAAATTGTTTTAACTTTGCATGCCATCATGTAAAGAATCTTTATAGTGTTGTGTGAGAAAGTAAGATGGAGAAGGAAAGGAGAAGTAAAGAATCTTTATCTAGTAATAAAATGTATAGCCAGTTTCCAAGATTGGTTTTATTGGCCCACTTATCAGTGGTTCAGATTGTACATAGAGGCTGAATGTCATGTCAGGAATTTGATAGTAGAAACATATCCCTTTTTCCAAACTCTTTTTCTTTAAGTTTAGGTTAATTGGGGGGATTGAATGGTAATTTTAACGGGTGTTATGTGATTCCTGAGCTGGCAAAGGGGGTTATCTGTGGCCCATCTCCTTTCCATTGTCTTGTTAATACAGATTTGTCTAGAATTTTTGGGACTATCATTTTAGTTTTCCGAGTTATCATGAAGAAGTGAAGAGAGATTGGATGCATTTTTCCAAATAGTACAACTTTGCGTAACGAAATTCTGACTCACCACAACCCCCATCGTTTTTCCTCTTGTTTAGGTTTGCTTCTGATTGGTATTAGTTTGGAGAACTTGGTTCACTGTGGTGCTACTCAGTGTCTCTGCAGTTGTTTGACTCCCTTAATATGTTATTGTGTTCGTTTGTTTATCTGAAGATACATATTTTATAACTTCAGTTGCTCATGGTTAGTTGTCTTCCCCTGGTAACAGATCTAGAAGCTTGTGTGTGGTTGGAGGAGATGTTGAAGAATTTTGAGCGCATCCTGGTTGTTATTTCACACTCCCAGGATTTTTTGAACGGCGTCTGCACAAACATCATTCACATGCAGAACAAGAAACTGAAGATGTACACTGGAAACTATGATCAGTATGTTCAGACCCGTTCGGAACTGGAGGAGAACCAGATGAAACAGTATAAGTGGGAGCAGGAACAGATTGCTAACATGAAGGAATATATCGCTCGGTTTGGACATGGGTCAGCAAAACTAGCTCGCCAGGCACAAAGCAAAGAGAAAACCCTAGCAAAAATGGAGCGTGGTGGGCTTACAGAGAAGGTGGCAAGAGACAAGATTTTAATCTTCCGTTTTGTCGATGTGGGAAAGCTGCCGCCACCAGTGCTTCAGTTCGTTGAAGTCTCATTTGGTTACACTCCTGATAATTTGATCTACAAGAACATTGACTTTGGTGTTGATCTGGACTCATGTATAGCTCTGGTTGGGCCGAATGGAGCTGGAAAGAGTACTCTCTTGAAGCTGATGACGGGGGAGTTGTTTCCTTCTGATGGCATGGTCCGGCGGCACAATCACCTTAGAATCGCCCAGTTCCATCAGCACTTGGCTGAGAAGCTTGATGTGGAACTGTCTGCCCTAGCGTACATGATCAAAGAGTACCCGGGAAATGAGGAAGAGAAGATGAGGGCTGCAATTGGTAAGTTTGGATTATCAGGTAAGGCACAGGTAATGCCAATGAAGAACTTATCTGACGGGCAGAGGAGCCGTGTGATCTTTGCTTGGTTGGCGTTTAGGCAGCCCCAGTTACTCTTGTTGGATGAGCCGACCAATCATTTAGATATTGAGACAATCGATTCACTGGCGGAGGCGTTGAATGAGTGGGACGGGGGCCTGGTTCTTGTTAGCCACGATTTCAGGCTCATTAACCAGGTAGCTCAGGAGATATGGGTATGTGAAAATCAAGCCGTGACCCGGTGGGGTGGCGATATTATGGACTTCAAGCAGCACCTGAAGATAAAGGCTGGTTTAGCCGATTGAGACCGATATTGAAGTTCCATCTCGAGCTTGTTGTAGTTGATTTGTTGGCCTTGCTTGCACTTGTACGAGACGGTACAGCGAGGAGGGTGTTTACTGTTTCTGAGACGTCTTCTCAGACTCTCCGACTACCATGACGGAAGATGAGATCGGAAATGGGCCAAGGCTTGGTTATTGTTTCAAGCCGGCGGCAGCTTCTATGCCGTCTGCCCAGTTTGTAGGTGGTATTTTTGTTTACGTTCCCGCATGTTATTAGTATTATGCTTGGTTAGCAGCCGAGTCGTCGATTAAGATTATTATTATGTAGTTTGTTATTTTTAGCTAGACAATATTTCCCCTATTGTATGTTCTCTTATTCCCTGAAACTGAAAGGATACGTTGGACTGGCTTTCTTCCATTATTTATATTTATAATTATAATATTGGAAAATTCCATCTTTTCTGAGGGCATATCAATGGAAGGAATTAAACAGGCCTTTATTTTTAATTCCGATACTTTTAAATTCATTTATTTTATTTTCTTTTTGAACGAGCCATAGTATGGGTTAACTACACTAAAACACTTTGAAGTTAATCGAGTTTTCATAAAACTTCTTCGCGTTTAAGGTATTATACTAACATCTTCTCAGATTTTAATTCTCCTTCATACCACTCCTTAATCAAAATTTTGTTCATAAATTTACTAATTTACCCTTATTAATTACTTAAAATTAATAAAGAAAATTTTTATGATTATATAAAAAAGTTATAAACATTAAATACTTCAAAAAAAAAAAAAGAAAAAAAGAAGAAGAAGACCATGCAGACAAATCTCCCCCGCCCCTCAACCACTTTCAGTCCTCCAAATCTTCCCTCCCTTCCATTTCCCATCCCCATCCAAAGTCATCCAATCACCCGACTTCCCCCGCTTCCACAAATCCTTCTCTATTGTTTCTATAATTTCTTCCTCCTAAATTAGTGCGGAATCAAATAGTAGGAATTTGACATTAATTACAAATTATTATTTCATTAAACAGAGATCCTTTTTTGGTTGTTGAAAGTTTGAATGGGTGATGGTGATGGAGGAAGAATGAGGATATGAAGATGGAGGTGGTTGCTCGATCGGGTGGGAGGGAAAGAAGACGATGAACAACTTCTTTTTTAATAAAATATTATTTTCAACGTAAAAAATAAATTTTTTTCCTTAATTTCTTTTGTTCACCTGGTTCTTTTTGTTTTTTAAGTGTCTTTTGTCAAACGAAAATTTTGGTTAGATTAGCTATTGACGGGGTTTGAACCTACATCATCATGCAAAAGTTCTACATCATCTACCATTGTGGTAAAGAGTCACTTACTTTTTCTAAGTGTTTAATATTTATAATTTTTTATATAATTATGAAGTTTTTTTTATTAGTTTCAAATTTTGACTCAAGGTGTTATATTAAAGGGAACTAAAACCTGAGGGGTGTTTGTGTAATGTGTCGAACGTGAGGGAGTTTTGTGATAACTCAAAAAATCTCAAGACGCGTTTGTGCAGTTAATCCGTAATAGTATCTACATTAAGGGAGAGGGGATGACTTAGCTTCACAATGGGCTAGCAATAATATTGTTCAAATTCGCCTTTAGCAAGAATCAAACCTAAGACTTCTCACTTACAAGTGAAGAGGAATACCACTAGACCGTAGACAAACGATATCATTTACACTAAAACGTTGGGAAAATAAGCTAAACATCACAATAAATTACTAATAATATGATTCAAATTTGACTTTTGCGATAACCCAAAACCGCTTAAAGGAAAACACCATTATCGTAGGATATCTGGTGGTGACAGTGATTGAGAGGGTTTACAGAGTTTTGGTTGATGAAGCAGATTGTTGTCGAGAAGAGAGAACAACAGCACATTCGTGTCAACATGGTTTTCGTCTATATGACTTACACGTGTCCACGTGGGCGTTTACCTCATTTTACTATTGAAAAATTGTGGAAGAAGAACATTAAAACAAGGGCAATTATTTTTTTATTTTATTTTTTTTAACGAACGATATTTTTTACAATAAAGGGATAGAGAGTAAGCTGAAAATCACAATGAGCTAACAATAATGTAGTTTAAATTATTATTTGGCAATAATTGAACTTAAAATTTTTCACTTACAAATGAAAAACAATACCACTAAACAGTCGTTTATAGAATTTTTTGGCTTCACCTTGACAGACTAGAGAAATGTTAACAATGGCAAAAGACCTCTGGCTCTGCCAGTGGATAAGTACACAGATATTGAAAAAGGAATAAAAGGAAAAGCAAAAATCTCCAACACAATGTAAAAGATGGCAGAAAGACTTATTATATACCATCATCCAAAATTAAGAAAGCCAATCTTGCTCAAGATCATCAGTAACTCCGCACCATAGATTCACAAGAACCCCAGTTAACATCACTAGATGAGCCTCTCTCTTCCTCCTGCCATTGCCGATCGTCTAATATCTTCTCGAGCTCGCTTGGCTGGCAAGGAATGGTTAGGGCACCTTCATGATCAAAGCCATACTCCTCAGCTGCCTGTTCCAATAGCTTCAAGAAAGTTGGGTGTGTCAAGTAACTCAATGGCACCACAAATCTCTTTGGTTCGTCTCCATCCACCGCAAGCACGGCAAAGTGACCCTCCTTAACATCTTCGGGCACATTCGTCGAGTTAGCATCGGAATAATTTGATGGTTTTGATCTTCCCAAAGATAGGCTTCTTTGTAGCTTTTCCACTACAATTTTGAGCTTCACAATGCTCTTATTCTTCTTGCAAGCGCTTGTAGTTCTGGACTTAGCCATTTTTGTGGTTATTATAACAATTTCTTTTGGTTTATATGTTGGATTGATGGTATATTTGGTACGTTGGCTCACTTTGTTATATATAGGGTTAGGAGGATAAGATTGTACAGTTTCTATGTACAATATGTGACATAGCAAGGAGTTGGAAAACCGACAAGTTGTTGCTGATTGGGTGGAGTTCAATCTGGGGGAGACCGTCCCATGTGAGTGTGGATGACTTATAGCTTCCAATTTACCATGAGACGTCCCTTTTCAATTGTCATGTCAGCCTCTTCCTTACCAAAATCATTAAACGGCACTTCTACTCTAGTCTACTACCACTGATCTTTTTCCATGCCTTCCTAACTTTCTAATTATACATCTCCTTAAGAAATTTAGCTGTTGTTTTATGGTTTTGTGAGAGGCATAGCCTAATGCTTTACGGGGAAGAATGTGGGTGGTTCTACTGAATCAACTCTATATCTTAATTACCTCATGTTTGACAAAACTTATTTTTTGGGGATGTGGAGTGTGTTGTTCCACGGTGGAAAATTAAGTGACTTGGCATGTATTTAGCTACTCTCTATATATTCAACGAGTTTTGGCGTGGGACCTCAACTTCCTTAATGGTTGAGTGTTGTTTCACATTGAAAAGTCAAAAGAATTGACATGTTCTTATAAGGAGTTGATTACTTCCCCACTATAAAGGGAACGGGTTTTTACAAATGGATTAGATACAATATAGTAGCTCACTAGATTTCACGTCTGTTAATGAGATGATGGAGGCTAACTTTGAATTTTTTTGCCCAAGTTGAAGTCAGAAGATGGTTAGTAGTGATGAAGGATACTAATCTTTAGCAATAACTAATACATCTAATTTCTTCAACGTGGACAAAATTTGGAAGCTAGCCCCCATTTCTTACTTTAACAGACGAATTTGGAAGTTAATATATGATGTATCCAATCCAATCAATTCTAGCAGTCAGGATCGTAATCTACAGTACTGTTCAGTTAGGTCATTTGCTCCTTATGTATTTTGATTAATGCATAACACATATGATCTTTCACTTTCCTTGCATAAAATGATACCATCTCTGCAGATCCATGAAGGACCTGGAGGCCATACGCGTGCTTATAACGAAGCACATGGAGCACCCAGATTTTGGCACGGATTCAGCTTCCATCACACAAAATTTTTTGACGTGTGAAATGCGTGTCGATATACTTTGTATTTCATTAAACCTTGGTTCTGTGGTTCTTGTTGAATTTCTTCATGCATGCATGCATTCCACCAGTTCCTCGTGTATATTAAGTAAATGTTTTCTTTTCAACGTGCAGAAGTTTTTCCATATCCTTGAAAGGCATCCTCGATCAGTTAACAGTTCAGGATTTGGCTTTTATGAGGAAGCATTTCTTATTTTCTGACTCTTATGATCTCTGTTGTGGATTCATAGAATGGAAAGGCAACTTGTCCGTCTTTGATTGTTCTAACACTGTTTTTTCACGTTGTTTTATAGTGTCAAAATATCATTTCTTTTAAAGTATTAATTGATACTTTCTCAACTTGGTTTTTCCACATAGTTTTTGTTTCTGTTTTTTCTAATGGAAAACAATAGCAATTTTATTTTAGGATGAAAAAATACAATCATCTACTGAAACATTAGGAATAATATCTGGAGCATTCATGTTTAAAATAGAAAGCTAACTTGATCAATCAATACGCCGTAAAATTATACGTTAAATTTGGCTTCTTCATGCAGCTTTTTTTTTCTCTTGATCTATTAATTTTTTTTAGAAATTTCAAATTGTTAAGAATTTTATTTTCCACTTGCCATAAGGTAAAAAATTGACTGCGCGTGTAATTAGTAGTGCCCTAGAAAATTCGAGAGATATGGTAATGGAGCTGTACTTATCCAGGGACATAATATGTGGTGTACATAAAATAGTGCCAAGGACTTGAACCTTTGCTCTTATTCCGTCCTTTTTGTCCTGCCATCTCAAAATATAAGTAATAATAGGTAGATCAATTTTTTAGATTTACGAATCATGTGATATGTCATCAATAGAAAATAAACATGTTAATTAATATTTATTTAATAATTCAATTATTAACAATCACATTATATAATTTACGAACATAATTTAAATAGATAGACCCGTAATATTATATTCACAATTCATAGCAAGTGGTCAATTCTAATTCTTTAAAAGATGGGGCCGTTCAAAAAGAGCCAGAGCTTTCTCTACGTGTGTCAAAATCCAGATGCGTCTGACAATATTGCAACAATTTAAATGCATCCCAAAATTTGAAGGTTATCTCAGAAACTAGCATAACCAATGCACATACCAAATTAAATAAAGAAAATATCATCTCGTAAACTAGCATATTTTGATACATAAGCTATGTCGTCATTCATGGTACGAAGATTCAATATTACGAATATCTAAATTTTTAATTTCGACAGCAGAAAGTCGTTCACAAACTCTTTAATCTTTAAAAAATATATTGATTAATAGATTCGGAACCTTTTCGAATAGTTTGTAAATCAAGCTTCATCTTAAAGATATTCCTTTAAGAGATATTGGCAAATCTTTCCCACGGATTAAGCCACATTTTTCTTGAACTAGAACTAAATCACACACCATATGGCAGAGGGTGATAAAGTTGCCGTATTTCTCAATACTCGTCAACCATTTTGTTTAATGACATTACGTTATGAAGTCTTGAGTTTGAACCATTGTATTTATAAGTTGGGGGCATAGCATCACCCCAAAAGCCACCATTAGGTCATCTTATAAATATGTTTTAGTGTAAGGGCCTCAATGCTTGAATTTTGCACATGTAATTACTCACTCCCTCGTCTAGTCTTATGCCTTTTCAATCTCAAGGTCCACCACTTTTGTCGATGACATGTAATCAAAGAGAAAAAGCTCAGAAAGTATTGTGATAGCAAGGAAAAAGGTGAGTTTTGTGGGATCAAATCTAGCTGTCCAGCCAGATATTTTGCTACAGAAAGACCAAGCAATGTACGTAGGTTTGATAAATAGTGACACATGGGGCCATCAATTAATTTCAAGATTGATTCATTATTGAAAAAGGCCTCGACATAGGCTCCATGTGTTTTCTAAGCAAATAAATAGTTAACAAGGTTGCCGCATAAGGGAAAAACAAAAAGGACGGTACTACTTGAGTGAAAAACCAATCAATCAAGAGACAAACACACAAAAACTGCTTATGTGCGCGGTTGTAAATTTATTTTCCGGCATATTCTGATAATGAAATTGACGTTATTGGCTGGTATTGGCGTCCAATTTACAGGCTTCCAATTTACAGTATCTAGTACATTGCCAACGTTATTATCAAATATATCTGACTCGTACATTTGGTACTTGGTGTGTATTTTCCCTTGCAAAGTATTTTCGTCCAATTTTAGTGGTAGGAAAAAGTTACTTAGGACATACGAAACTTTCATTTAAAAATTATGTTAAGGGTAACGTAACTTATAACAATTCTACAAGAAGAAAAATCCTAGCCGCTGACCTCTTGCCTCTAGTCTTGGGGTTGGCAAGAATCTTTCTTGATCTCTTCCCTTTCTTTCCCTCTATATGTTTCAGTTGTGGTCGCTCTCTTGCACTTTCAAGGAGAGTCTTTATGGTTGTGATCTCTCTCCCACTTTCTCCAGGAGAGTTTTCGTGGTTGTGGTCGTGATCACGATTTTGGTGTTTGTTGCTCAACTTTTAGCAGTGATGATTGTTGTGATTTATGCAATTAGCATATGACCACGAGGAGGACAGTTGTTGTTTGTTGGAGGTAACTTATAGTAGAGCTTCTTAGCCGATATTTGCAAAATCATCAGAGGGCAATACAGTCCTTCCCCATGGTGCCTTTAGTCAAATTGCAAAGTTTAGTCTTCGTGATTAGAGTTTTGAGTTTAGGACTACCCGTTTTCTTTGAGGAATTGTATTCTCTTTTGATGAGTTTGCAATTATAGGGTTCAGATATTTTTGGCATGGCTTTTGCTATCAAAGGATGTTTAATTAGTGAGAGGAAATCGAACTTTGGACGTACCTAACCTAAAGGCTGCTAGTCATACAACTTGTGTGTGTATTATACTTATAGAATTTTCAAATACAAACTAGAAGGTTCCAATAAAACAAACAGCAAGGTCCTACCCACTCTACATATGCATGGAAAAGTCGTAAGATTTAAGCTTGCTGTCATGCTATTACAACACAATGCTAAATTGCTAATTAAGGTCATATAAGGGAGTTAGTTTTTTTTATCGCTCTGCACAAGAATCAAGTAGCTTACTTATAGTTTATGGCTAATTCAGGGATTTGGGGTCTTGGTTCTTTCTTTCTGCTTTGCGCAGGTTTAGAGAGTAAAGTTTCTACTATTATAGTCCAACGTCAAACTTTATCCATAGTTAGGCTCGCATAATCCACTATCATCCTTTAAAAAAATAAAAAAAAATGAAATAAAGGATCATATAACTGGCAGATGTCCAATCCCTTCAAAACCCCATCCCATGAACCCCTTGACCAGATACATATATACATATACATATTGACATTGCGCGGCTAGTATGATATTTATATTGCAGAATTTCTCACCATGATTGGTTAAATAAAGCGATTCAATTGTATCAGATGAACCAGGGTATTCTAGAAACTATAATTTATAAATCATGCTTAATATAACATGTCAGTTCAAGTGATGAATTGGCTTAGTGGTCAGAATTATTTTCTTTATTCAGAGAAAATTTTCCAAGTTCCGGGTTCATAAACTGATCTGGAATTCCATCAATCATAATTCGACAGCTGTACACAATTAAACGCCGCCCCATTATTTAAAAATATAAAAAATAAAACTTATTGGGGTTTGAGCTCCACTAATCATTCTTTCCTCTCTCCCTTCTTCGAAAACTGAAAGATCTTTTTACATCAGAAATATTTCTAGGCAATCTCCGACCAAAACATCCCCCCACCTGCATCCAAACGTCCGCCACTGCCACTACCAAGATCACCACCCAAAATTCCAGTACCGCCCAACTGAAACATGAACTTGAAAGAGATTGGATAATTTTCAAATTAAATTGTTTGAGTTATGATTTTGAATAATTTAAATGCAAAAATCCTTAACGTTTTGGTCTGCTTGGTTGCCTGTTTGCATAGAGACGGCCAAAGGAAAGTAAGAGAGAAGGCCGGTGCTGCATTCACAAAAAGGACTTTGAGTTTTCCGAAGAAGGAAATAGATGAAGGGCATATTTGAAAGCTCATCCCAATACCTCAAAAGTTAAGTGAAATAATCAAATAAAACGAACAAAAGTGCAAGGGAGGAGATATCTTGAACTTGATCCAACCTATTGTAGTTAAGAAGTTGAAATTTTTGTTTGATTAATTTTTTTTATTGCCTTATTTGCCCTTAAATTGTACAAAAAAAATGGGTTTGAGAATCACTAAAAACAACAGAAAAAAAAAGGATGAAAAAAATATGATGCCAAGGTCGAGGACCATTGCTATAATTAAGCTTCAGATATTTAAGCTTCCAAATTTCTTTAGATCTAATAAAAAACCTTTTTACGCAACTGGAACATCACGTGGCGGTCATGATTCTCTTACAATGATAGGCACTACAACAATTCAAGAGGCTAACTCATAATTTATGAATGAATGAGAAAGAACATGAGCAATCGATCGACAATCATGAGCCAATCATAACAAAAGAAAAGAATTTATTTGTATTAACACAACGAAATGTATGAATATCCCAACAAAATCTGGATCCCTCGTACCTACAATCTCCATCCCCCTAACCAACCTCACAACCCCCTTTTTCTCTGGGAAAAATAAAGAATAAAAACTACAAAGTAAATTTCTTGTATGCTAATTTGACATAGTAGGCACGTTTAAGTGAACTGCCCTTTATATGTATTCCTAAATTCTAAAACAAAAATCATTCCAACCTATGGAGGAATTTGGTACGACAATCTGTATGTATCCTAGGTCAGCAGATTAGTTGTGTACGTAAAAAAGAAAGTGATCACGGGAAGCTCATGAACGTAAAAGAAGCATATTTTGGGAAGCTCTCTTCACTGGCGTATGTATTTTTTGTTCAGGACATTTGATAGGAGCATATTTATGCGACTTAGTTAACTTGTTTTCTTGCATTTTCGTAGTTAGTTATTACTTATTATAGTGTTTAAAGTCATTTTCGTGCAATTTCAGGTCCATATGGCAGAGTATGCAAAAAGAGGCAATTTGAAGTGTTTTGGAGCAATTTTGGGCCAAGAATGGATAGCTTATGAT
>JAOTRO020000011.1:3149307-3164860 GCA_028566515.2 Pyracantha coccinea | reverse complement strand
AAGACTAATCACATTGTGACACGTGTCAACACCACAATAAAGTTCCTAAGTCCCACATCGACCATAGACACTAACAGGGGACTCTCCTTAACTATAAAAGGAGATTATTCTTCCCCACAATTAGGCTTCCTTCGTCTTGAATTTTGTAATCAAGATTTAGATCTCACTAATGATAATTATGCTTAAACTCTTGTATAATGTAGCCACTTAGTAATACGGTCTAGTAGTATTCCTTTTTATTTGTAAGTGAGAAGTCTTGGGTTCAATTCTCGCTAAAGGAAAATTTGAACCACATTATTGCTAGATCATTGTGAGGCTTGGCCCACTCCCCACCCCCAATGTAGAAGATAATAGTTCAAAAAAAAAAAAAACTACAAGAACTCCTTTACCTTTGTAGGCGTGGCCCAACTTAAGGTGAACCACGTACACCTTGTGTCTACTTCTCTACCCTTTATCTACATCTCTATTATCTTCACTAGCTATGCGACTAAAGTACTTCTCTACCCTTTATCTACATTTTTATTATCTTCACTAGCTATGTGACTAAAGCACCTTTGCGAAGGTCACTACGTGACACCATGCGTTGTACCAAAGTCAACCCAATTTTGTGTATCGACAAATTGAATTATCGAGTTCTAGTGGCATTCATAGTGGCGGATAATAGTTTAGGATTTGAATATAACAGGGAATTATATATAAAGGTTTAGCCTTTGTTATATTCTGTATAATGTTAGGCACACTAACTAAATTTGTTCACCAAATAATGTGGCACCAATCAAATTTGTATTTTAATTTAAGTTAAATAATTGCATAAAAATTTATATCGTATAGAATGTGCAATGTCGTTTGGTGCATGAATTTGGTGTAAATAGCACCACCCTTAATCGAGTCATCGAATCCGGTTGGTATTCAGATCAACAATTCTAACTTATCGTCCTTATCGATCCGTATCTAATTGAAATAGCATATACAGTTTGGTTCAATTCAGTCCAAACTGGAATAGTATTCCGTTTACCATCGGATCTAATTTTTTTGGAAAGTAAATCAATGGGGTGAAGAGTGAAGGAAATCTGAGAGTGAAAATCACGATCCTAAACTTAATAGTACATGCAGTTTGGTTTAATTCGGTCCAATATAACACTGTTATTGTAAAAACCAAAAACCAACCAAACCGCATAAATTGATTTTATTTGGATAGTTTGAATGACCAGCCAGTTTATGCATTTCTAAACCCTGCTCAAGGATGACATACATAAATCGAGAAATGGTCCCTCTTCGCTTGTAAGTGAAACGTCTTAGGTTCAATTCTCATCAACAGCGAATTTGAACGACATTGTTGCTAGCTGATTGTGAGGTCAAATCTACCCCTTCCCCTTTACCATAGATAATATTGTTCGTTTTGAAGGGAAAAAAAATGCATCTCCAAACATTCATATCTAATAAAAATACAGAATACACATTAGTAGTTTAGTATCTCATTCCGTAGCTTTTAGTAGTTTAGTATCTCATTCCGTAGCTTTTAGTAGTTTAGAATATTATCTAAAAACCCATCCATAATGTATTACAATAATCCTCTTACTTTCCCCATTTGGAAAGGATTAGTGACAATAGGAGTTGACCACTCACATTACCAAAATAGTTGGAGAACAAAATAAAACAAATGAATTATATGCTTGGGAGATAAGCTTCTAGTTTTAGGTCAAATACATATATATTACGAATAATTGAATGCATGTTTCTGCAAGAGTTGTATACACCATTCAACTACATGATGTGCATTGGAGAAGGCTTCCTTATCTGTATAAAGTAGGCATTTTATATTCACAAATGCAATCAAATGATCCCAATCATTTCAAATAAACAATTCTCACATGAGATCATAACCTAACCAGCCAACTCCACAGTATACCAAGTCTACCCTGAAGAATATATCAAGTCTACAAAGAACTCGGCAGAAATCAAACCTAAGTTCATAAGTTTCTGTGAGGATATAAGTATCTTTCAGCGCTAATTTAGGTGTATCCTCCTAATGTTCGATTCCTAACTGCTGGTAGTGCCCCTTCTTTGAACTGGTTTGTAAAGCACAACTGTAACAAATTTTGAACGAAAGCGATGAGTGAACCCAAGTGCAACTACAGATCGTGGGGTCTCCCGGTTCTCAATGTAAAGATGGTTGAGTGTCACGTTTTGCGGTAAGGGAAGAGTTCCAGCGGTGTCTGCAATTGCTGGGTAACTAAGTAATGTCTGTTGCAGCTGTGGAGGGACAAGAGGTGGATCCTGAGCCTCGTCTTCATTCCCTGGGTACACATTGTTGTAACTTGCATCGGGTGATCTTAAAACTTCAAATCCTGCAACAGTTGCTTCATCCTGCACACAAAGTGTGAAGGTTGCCCTATTTTGTTTGTGTAGACAATAAAATCACTAATGTTCCGAAGACTTACATAATCATCACCAAATGAGTTGTTCATGTTGGAACGGGAACTAGCAGGCACAAGATCATCAACAGATGAAGATTATATAACTAATGACCTGAAAGAAAGTGGTATACTTCCATGAGACTCACAGATACGCTACCAGTGCATGAACATGCAAACATAGGAGTCTAACTGCGGACCAAGAAGAAAGCCAGAAAATTTTACCATTTACTGCAACATGTTAAAGTCCAGGACAAACAACAGAATGGCTATGGGACACATGTATATTATTCAATTTTCACTTTCTGATACAAAAGAAATCTAATCTGATATAGTTGCAAAGAAAACTAGAAATCCTAAATTGCAGAGTCAAAATCCTATCAGCTTTATATAATTATTTCACTTTAAATGGAACCAAACCAAACTGAAACTTATGGATATCTTATACATTATAACACAACAAACAGATTTTATCCGTGTCATTTACCATGGTCATGTACAACTTCTTTTCCAGTTCCAACTCATCAGAAGGCAAAAGAATAAGAAGCTGAAACCAAATTTAGGGTAATATTATACTCCTCTCCTATTTTTGCAACTTAACTAATCAATACACAAAAATATATTAAGTTGATACACTGATTTAGGGTTGAAACATCAAAGGCAATTTTTTAATTCTCCATTATAACAAACTTTAGGACGTGATCAATTTTCACTTCCGCACCTTCTACAATTGTACGAAATTTTTTTGTCTTAATTGTAGCAATGGACCTGAGTTATACCCGAGTTGCATTTTCACCCTTGAACTCGAATAATAGTAGCTCATGTCCTCGAATAGGACCCCGAGTTGCACCTTTAGTCCTTACTAAAAACTCCGTCTATTTCTGTTAAATATTAGGGTAACTTAGGAATTTCAACTTACAATTTTTAAAAATAAATAAAAATAATAGGAAAAATGAATATCATAAAATAATAACAAAAGTTAAAAACAAAATGAAAGGGGGCAGGTAGGTGTGGGAAGGATTGCATGCAGATTGAGTGGGGATGGGGGAGGAAGAATTGGAGCTTTGGGGAGGGCGGTCCGTCTTTAGTATTATTACTAACCTACCGAACCACATGATAACCCTCTGCCATGTCAAGAACAACTCATGTTCTGCAACCCCTGGAGAGAGAGAGACTTGTGGTTGGTGTACATTGTGTGGCCTATCCCAATCCTCCTTCCTTTACAGTATAATATCCCTCCCACTTAGAGAAAGAGAAAGAGATGATCTTAATCCACTTGTGGCTGGTGTACATTGTGTGGCCTATCCCAATCCTCCTTCCCTTGCAGTATAATATCCCTCCCACTTAGAGTAGAATACCGTTGTATCAAAACCACACCCTTTTTTTCCTCTTACACACCCTTGTTCAATCATGTTCATTGTTTTCGTTTTATTTAATTATAGATTATTAGTTTTGGGTCAAGCAATCTAATGGTTTAGGACAGAAAAACTAACGGAAAGGACCAAATGTTGCAACTCGGGATTAGTTTGAGCACCATAGCAACTTTTATGCAAGTTCAGGGACAAAAATGCAACTTGAGGTATAATTCAAATACCATATCTACAATTTAGCGGTCAACTTTTTTACATAAATCTAATATATGTTCTAAACTACAATTATAAACAATAATATGTGCATCATTTCTTACATTTAGAAGTGGATATGCCTAAAGTAAACAAATACAAGTCACATATCCGCATCATTTGAATAGCATGAATCATGGATATGTACATGATTTATATATACACTCCCCAACCACATTGAAATGGCAGTTTGACTGATGCTGGACCTTTTCAAAGTAAGCACCATTAATGATTGCCACACTGATGATGATGCGGAAAGATTTATGGATGGATAGGGTAGTTTCAGGAAATGGGATAAATGATTTAAAGGAAAAGCCCAATGGTTCAATGTATCTCGTCAGAATGGTAAAACGAGGATGAAAACAGAATTAGGGAAATATATAAACAAACTTTGGTGATTATACCTATGGTTTACTTGGCTAAAGAAACCAGGGACAGAGGGGAATTATGCCCCCAGAGGATCTTCTGGAGGACATTTCTAGGTTGATCTCTAAAGTTCCTAAATTCCTACAACGACAAGGCCTAACATCTAACACAATTTACAACTGGAAGGTCATCTTTGAGCCCAAAGGAATTCAAAACAAACAGACACATGCACGCACAACCGCTGAAAATAGAATTCTTTGAACTAAAGCTAACCTAAATATCCTCAGGAATAAATGATATTCTCTAAGAATGTAACCACTTTGATTTGCCTTGTTCAAGGGTATGCATGCGAAATCGAATACTGTCATTTCCTTTTCTAGTTCTGCCCATACAGAGCACTCATCAGCATCCATTTTTATAAATTGAAAGCTCAATCTTATACTCTTGTTTTAATTATTTCAATATCTAGGTCATATATTGTTCTTTTATGAATTGTACAAACGAAAGAAGAATCATCCTGCTGGGAATTATATCCTAACACGATTAAAGGGGGGAAAATCCATAAGATTAATCAACCTCACCAGATATCAATATGCCGGAAATTGCATTTCAAAGAAGAGACTTACCTGATTGGAGTAAAGTTCCGACCTTTAATCACCAATCAAAAGCTTGTCAGTGCCACCTTACTCCTGGAACCAATTAGCAGACCCAACTCTTCATCAGAAAAAATCAGGCAAACCCAGATAGAATCAAAGGCAACCCATCAGATATTTCACCAAAACAGAACTACCCAATATTCTAAAGGCTGCAAATTTTATGGTTAAATCACAAAATGAAAAAACTTTAAGGCAGAGCAAACCCAGTTTGGGAATAAGTTCAATTCAGTCCCATACAAGAAGACCTACAGTGGGATTTCAAGGTAAAAGCAAACCGGAAAGAATCCAAGAAAATCTTTACCTGATTGAAAATTTATACGGGCAGGGAATGTTGGTTGGAGGAAATGGCTGCAGGAAATCCAGCTCGAAGGACTTTCTCCTAGGAGATTCCGCCAGGCTGGTCCGCAGCGCTAAGGAAAAACAAAAATTTCAAAAACAAAAAAGAAGCATACTGTTCTTGGTTTTTTTTTTTTTTTTTTTTTTTACTTCAATTTTTTTTTTTAACAAACTATATTATTTACTTTAAGAAAGAAGAGGTGGGCTTAGTCTCATAATTACCTATTAATAATATAGTTTAAACTTGCATTTGGTAAGAATCGAACTTAAGAAGGAAGTCATCTCACTTATAAGTAAAAAAAATACTACTAGATCATAGTAATAAGTGACTTTTTCTTCAAATTTTTAATATGAAAAGGGCAATTACAACACTGAACTTCTCGGGCAAGAAGGGGCCCTCAACCCAATGATTTTTTCGCCACAATGACCTCTGAAATTGTTATAATTTTTTACTTTGTCATTGATAATGAAAATTGATTGAAGTGGTCTCGGAATTTGTCTACCGTAAATTATTTTTATTTCTCAATATCCTCATTAAGTGGAGGGATTGGTTTGACAAAAATACGCTTAAAAATGTGGTCACATGGTTATTCATGACAATTTAACGAGGATGTTGACAAATTTTCACAGGACCAAATGATTTACGATGGACAAACTCAAGTACCATTTCAATTGATTTTTATTGTTATAAACCAAAGTTAAAAATTATGCCAATTTCAAAGATCATTTTGTTTAAAAGGGCTAGCCAAATTTTAGAATAATTAAGAAAATGACATAATGTAGTAGAGCATTTGCAACGAAATTGGCATCTCTAAACATGAGAGGAGTGAACATAATGTTCTCAAAGAATTGAGTCATGTTGGAGTGGGTTCGAAAAACCAAAAAGAACTTAATCGTTTACCAAATAAAAACGAAAAAGTTTAAATCGAAAAAAAACCAAATCAAAACTAAGGAAACCGAACTGAACCGGAAGTTATTGGTCGGTTTCAATTTTAATGGTTCAGAAATCAAATCGTAATTAAGTGCAAAATCGACGGACAATTCTTCCTCGTGACTTGTGCTGCTTGCCTGCTCTGCTTTTAAGCTCAAATCATGAAGGTATTCCTCCATCCTCATCTCGCTTGCCTTCTCATCTTCGAATTCGGAATTAGAGCTATACAGGGGTTCTCCTCAAATCATCAAATTTGTCTTCTCATAAGAAACACAAAAGTTGTTCCAAGTGTTATTGCATTTAAGAGTGTGAAGTTGGTGCATGGTTATTCACTGGTAATGTTGAATATTTATGTCCATAAATTGAGTTATTGAAGATGAAGCTCGGTTTAAAACAAGAAAGTCATCTACCTTTTCGCAACTACGTAGCGATCTATATAAACAATTTAATTCGTAACAAGTATTTCTTAGGACTCAAATTGTTTAATGTAATTGATTTGTTCTTGTAGGCGGACAGCAATGTTGTCGAAACCTATGCCTCAATTCTCCAAGGAGGCACCTCAAGAAGTGCTTAGTCCTCTTGTTGGATGCGAAGAACGCTCTGGTGCGACTTGACCAGGAAATAACTCAAATGAGCAAGTAAATGAAGATAAGATCTCTTGGTACAAAGTAAACAAAGGGTCAGTAGTTTGGTATCACTTTGATAGGAAAAATATCCAAGAAAGTGAAGAAATCTATGAAGGGTATGCACTTGAGAAGCATCACAAGGATTCATTCCACAAGACAAGGCATGGGGAGCTAAAACTCCATTAGAACTAACTCACACTGAATTTTTGCAGACCTATGAAGACCTCTAAACAATTGAAAACATGTATTTCTAAATCTTCGTGGATGACACCCACACCCGAGCCACGTGATAAGCACTCTTCACAGTAAACACTCCTTTCTTTTCAAAATGCCACACCAACCTGGCGTCTGGCTTCCTAACATTCAAGGGAATGGAACGCGTCATTGACGATATTACACACATCCGGCTTAGGTGTGAACAAAGAGCTTATTTAGGACACATTCCATTTTTGTGGCTTGTCTTCGATTGGGTCTCGGTCATTGACGATATTACACGCATCCGGCTTAGGTGTGAACACCTTGTAAGAGGAAGCAAAAGGCAGCCACCTATCAGTCCACGTGTTGATCGAATCACCACTACCCACTTAGCACCTGGATCCTCTTTCGATGATGGTTCTAGCTGCACAAATGCTTTTCCAGCAATAGGAAGCATTGCTTTCCACAGAGGCATCCAAAAACGAAGAAGTGGGGTAATACTTAGCTTTCAAAACTCTCGCTATAAGAGAGGAAGGATCACAGAGCAATCTGGTCAATTGATTTTATTAATTTGAAAATAGAGTTTTTGCTAAAATACACCAAAATTTCGGGTTCAACCCAAATTATCTATTTAATAATTGATATCGTACTTGTTATGTTATACTAAAATTATGGTTCTAAAAGACGCTAGCGCTAATCGGATGTTGGACTCGGGCCTAGCGTCTAGTCGGCTAGACGGGACCTAAGCAAATTAAGTAAATGTATTAGATATCATGTAAATAAATGCATATTTATACTTACAAAAATACATAATTGTATTGGGATACAAGCATATAATAAATGTTCACCCAAGTATTTAACAAGTCGTTTACAATTTATTGAACAAAAATAAAATCCAAAATGAAAGTTATCGATTTTTTGTCTAAGTGAGAGTCTCAACCTAGGCGGGCGCCTAGGCTGGCTAGGTGGACAGCTAAGGAGGTCTAGGCACCTTTTCTAAATTTTCAAACCCCCATAGATTAATTGGGGCGGTGACTGGCAGTCAGCCGCATAGGTAGCGTTAGGCGAGGATTTTTAGAACAATGACTAAAATACAAGTGTACCTCCAATCAAAACAAAAGGTGCAAACCTACAACAAAATAGCAATTGCCTAAAGTCAAGAAAACCATCAATTAGAAGAAAGTATCATTGTCATTCATATACGTGTGGGGGAGGTAAGATGTTTGTTGATTGTGGAGTTTATTTGTTTGAGCATCACACCATCGCCTAATAAATCTGGTAATATACATATATATCTGACAAGTTAAATAAACTAAGAGGCACAATGCCACCAAATCATTTTCTTCTGAGGGTCGGGTCCCATGTCCCTAGTCCCAAGCTTAAAATTCCAAAAGCCACGCAAGTGCTCATAGGACCAAACACTTGCTAGCTATCCAAGACTTCTGTGTTCAGCACAAGCACACTGCCGTGGCATGGTGGCCCTTCCGTACAATTTCCTTTGTGTTTCATCACTTTCAAGCAGTGTGCTTCCCATGTGACACTCTTCCTCTACATTCCCCTCGTGGGCCAGATCATCCCCACATCTCTTCACCTCTCTCTATAACTAGATACAGCAACCGATTATGGATTTCCCAATTAGCTGCCACCTCGGGACCCCATCTTCAATGGAGTCCGAACGAGGTTGACGACACTACCTGCATCTAACTTGTTCCGTCTATTAAATGATACATAGAGTGGAGATGGTCGGAGAATGAAAACTCAAATCCTGCTTGGCCTTGTTACCGATCATTGCTATTTAATAACAGCAACACTTTGGTTTCTAGTTCGAGTTTTATCCATGGAGTTCACCCATCTCTACCATTGATATTATCGAAACCATAGCTGAATTTCACGTAGATGAAGCAGCAAATGTTTGTAATCATATGTACACGTTATTTTATATGAGAGATTAGAGAAACAGATGTTTGTAAAGATACACACACGTCATTTTGTGACGACTCATGATATATGTAGTATATTTACATATCATACTGTTGGAGTTATGTATGATCCAAAATCTCTTGATTATTATTCCGCTTGCATTAAAGATAATCTCAATGGCTTCCACGATCCAAATACTTATATGTGTTCTATACATAATTTCATAGACCCTTGAATTCTCTACCTGATTACACGACCCAGTTGCAGTACGTAGTAGAAGAATGTCAATATCTAAAGCATAGATGTGGCCAATTTAGACCCTTTAAATGTCTATCTTCTGTATATGGCAAGCAGCATACCAAGTACCAAATTTAAACCCGATAAGAAAAATCAGAACCAGTGAAAATGTAGCTTGTGGCCCTTGGGATAGAAAATATAATATCTGGTTCTATCATTGCAGCGTACACTTTTTCTTTAGGCTGTGAGAGCAATGATATAAAGGCAGAAATTTTATCCTATAAACTCAAAATCTCATGATGGGGTGAATCTCAAATTTTGATTTTGAAAAGCACCAACATAACCATTGATTTCCATTTATCGTCAAGCATTAGTATTGTCAAAGAAAACCATCCCTTGCTTGGACACCATCGGTGGTATACACTTTCTTATTTTCCTTGCTTGATTTAAGCAATGTCCCTAGGTCTCCTTTCTTAAAATAGTGGCATTATTTGACCAAAAAACATAATAGTGGTCACTGTTAAGATAGGTTGAGAAGAATGAAGAAGAAGATAGGAGAGAGAACAATCTTAAAATATATATATACATATATATATATGGTTTTTTATAGGGAAAATTTGAAAGAGGTCCAATTTTATAGCCTATCTTTTCAAAATAGATCTAATTTTTAGTGACTTTTGATTTTTGAAATAGGTCCAATTTTTAGTCCAATTAGACCCATATCAAAAGACTTAGCACCCCACATAAGGTTGAATACACCTCACATTAAAATTGGATATCAAATGACTTATATACCTTACTATGTAATGACAATTTTGACCTCATAAGGTTTAAAAACAAATTTAAATACACCCCAAATCGCTTTTTACATATATCCCAAGATTCTTTATTTTCTTCAACTCTTAAAATCACTCTCCCTCTCCATTGCAGAACAAACCATAATCAATAAAACTACAACACACATTGATTAAAAAAAAATTATTTTTGACGAAACATGAAATCGACGTTTCGGAAACTTCACATGTTGTAAAGGTTTCATATTTTTTTAAATTATTTTAGTGACTTCAACAACATCGGCATGCCTATAAATTGATATCTCTTGAAAAAAGTATGGGCGACATGAAATCGAATCTCACCCTTAAAGCATCTACTCAGATGCTTATGCAGGTTAAGGAGTTTCAGTTGGCTTTAAACTTTCTAGCGCTGAAATTCTTCTATCCAATGAATCATGGAAGCATTTTGGTCAATTTTCTACATAAATTCTACCTTTTAAAACCAGTTTCATTGTTTTGTGATTATACAGAACTAAAAAATAAAATATGTATTTGCACCTAAGACGTGAAAAGTGTGGGGTTTATGTAAAAAATGTAGGGTATATGTAGGAATGTGGGATGTATGTAAAAAAAATGTGGTGTGTGTTTTGAAAGTGTGGGGTGTGAGGGTATTGTGGTAAAGTATGTAGGGTGTATTAAGATAAATTAATTAGAAAAGCAAGTGTGAGGTGTATTAAATATATGGGATGTATTCAACAATATATAGGGGTTAATAAAACAAGCCTCTATATATATATATATAACTGATCTACTATTGTGACAAGTGTCGACAATCCAATACATCACATTCTTTCATTATTTTCCTAACAGTCACTTACTCGTATGTGACATTTTGACCCAAACACGTAAATTTTTAACGAAAATCTTAATGATATTAATGATGGCTATATTTTGGCACAAATGGGAAGAACTTCGGCTGTCATATTAGCAGTAAGTTCTTAACATGAACTTGAAGCATTTTACCCAAGCTCCGTTTATAAGTTATCAGTTTCGTGTACATGCCTACCCAAAACTATCAGTTTGGATAGTAATTGCCCAAAAGAAGGAAAAAAAAATATGAATGAGTAATACTACTGAAATTTAAATTTAGAGATTAAATTTGTAAATTAAATGATGTGTCATTAATAGAAATAAACACATTTATCAATGTTTAAGTAGTAAAACAATTATCAACATTTATGTTCTTTACTTTTTAACATTCAATCTACAAATTTAATCGTTTTAGTATTATTCAATATAAATAGTGGATGGCATCTAACATAATATTCTTGTTTTTTTTCTCAAAAGGTTGATAATTGACTATTTAAATGCGATACCAATTACCTGCTTTTTGCAAACAGCTTTTTTATTCTTAGTTTGATGACGTGAAAAGAATAAAAGAAAGGCAAAACCTGTAGCAGCCACATCAGAATGTACGGACACGGCCACGAGGCCTTCAGGTGGAAACCTGATGGGGGAAAAAATTTGTCACTTTACACGGGATTTATTGTTAGCCTTTTCTCTTTTTCAGGCATTAGAAACGGTGTTTCAGTTTTCTGTTTTGTTGTGTTGCACAATTTTCTTTTGTTTTTCTGATCAAATTAGTTAAATTAAACAGATGCTCTCATTCATTATACTAAAAGTATACAATGTATGAGTAATGCTAGGTAGAATGATAGATTAATTTTTTAGACCAAATTTGTAAACTATGTGATACATCACTAATATAAAATAAGTACGTTAATCAACAGATAATCTAATCACATCATATAGTTTACAAAATATGGTTTGAATAAATAATCTTTCTAGCATTACACATAATGCACGCAGTAGAAAGGCCATGTGATGGAAGGCATCTAAACCCTAAACCCTATACAAGTTAGTAGTATACACTCTTATCATGGTATGAGACTTTAAGCTTCACATACTTCTGGTTTTGTATGAAATCTCAATTTCATTGGTTATAGAGCAGGTTCGCTATGTATGAGGCTCAACGGCCCATGTGCTTAAAGTTCAAATTATTAAGTTAGGCTCAAAAAGTTGGGTCACATGAGGGGATGTGTGACAATGTAAAAAATGTCTCACACTACATTAGACTATTAAGAAACCTTTCATAAACGTATAAGGAATTAAGGGCATTTTTACTTAATAGAAATGGAAAAAAAAAGCGTAGGGATACGGAAAAGTTAGAGTGAAATGGAAAAGTTAGAGTGAAATGATTTCAATGGGAAGCTCACACTTTTTCGACTTCATTTGTGTAAGTAAACAAATGGAAAAGTTAGAGTGAAATGATTGTTCTCATAACCATATTTAAATAAACACAGGAAACTCAAAAATCAAAATAATTCCACGTCTGATTCCTTGCAAGTAAACGTTCCCTAAGTTACTTCTTACATTGCCAACACTACTAAAAAATGGCTTTCCCAACGACAATGCCCGCAAAAACTTTCACCTGGAAAGGTCAAATTTTGTCGGTAAAGATCAACTTTTGCCGAGAAAGATGTTGCCAAGAATCAATTTTAGGTTGCAACCTCAACTTCCTTCAATTAACATGATTTTATTTAACACAAGTGATAGATTGCCTTCAAAGCCCTTCAATGTAACCAACCAAAAAAATTGGCAATGATTTAAAGACTTATAATGAGTGTGGGTGCATGAGTCCATAACAACAAGAAGAGGATGCCCTCATCCTCCCAACACCCAAAACAAAGTTAGGGTTTTTAAAGAAGACGGCGATGTGTAACTGCGGCCACATTGGCTCAGTACTGTACACTCAGCATCGACCAATCAAAATGCAATGATTGTAAAAACTTGGAGAACCAATAGAGTCTAGGCTCACCAATGTTCCTTATATAAACCCTACTTTCGCTTTACCATCCGTGGTTCATAGCTTCCTAACTCTGATACTTCTCACGCGCACACACAAGGGGCCAAACGCATAGGATCTTCGCTATGGTGTTAGATCTCAAGCATATAAACGCTCTTTTTTTCTGGTTTTTCTCTCTGCTTTTTCACAAATTTCGTATTCTGCTCGTTTTCTCTCTAATCCTAATGTTAATTTGTTCTAATTTTCCCCTCCTTTTCAACCTTAATTTCTGCTTTACACTGGATACCAACTGGATTTTCTTCTGAATATAACCATGTCCGTGGCATCTGAAATGGATTTTTCTTTTTATAAAAATAAATAAATAAAAAAAATTGTGTTTTTGTGGGAATCGATCGATCCTTTGTAGAAACCTAAGCTGCGTATCAAAACCTGTGAATTCTCCACAAATTTTTTCATCTGTACCCTTTCTTTTTATTAAATAGTACCTTAAAAGAAGAATAGGGTTTTGTTTTGTTCATGGGTTAGATTCTTCTTGGGTACCCCTCTTTACGTTTTAGCCACTTGCAGCAGTCCACGTTAGCATATTGCTCGAGGACTTGGTTCTATTCCTTCACTATTTTCTTCTTTGAATGTCCTCAATTTTTTTCTTTCTAAATATAATATTCTTTGTGTCATTTTCTTGTTAGAATTTACAGTATTTGACTCAAATGCATGGAGGAAATATATAGATTGACAGTTGTTGTTTGCGGGTGAGGCATCATCAAGATTCACACATGCAATTAACTGATAAAGTTCTTTGAAAGTGAGAATCTTGATGATGCTGCATCGGCAATAAACCACTATACAAAAGAGAGGAGAACTCCACAGTCAGTTTCACTTTTCTCACTTCAATGATTTGGTATGCTTTCTGGTCTACTGGTTCAGGTAAGGGTATTTCCAAAAAAATTATTTTGCTTCTTTAGTTTTAGGAATTTCTTTATTTTTGTTAATGGAGCTCATATATATATATATATCATCAGTAGCATTTGTAGGTGTTATTTGTGGCCTCATTAACTTGGCTCTGCTTAAATTTTTAGATCTGTGATTATTCTTCTGATAAAAGCTTGATTAGGGTACAAGGGTTACATGAGCAAGTCTGTTTATGCAGAGAGAGATGGGACTTTGTCTATGGTACTGGAATGTGAAAGGAGAGTGTTGATCAGCCTTGACGATGCTGCAAAGCCCTTAAAGCATTTTGGAAAGGTAAATATTTTCAAACCATTTATTTATTTTTATTTTTCCTATTTTGTTAGGTTGGTTTTCAGATCCACCCATGGACTGTCCGAATATTTGGCCGTTCGGAACAGAATCCAAAAGCTGATTTCTAATAGTTTCCAAAAATAGGGAATACATTCCAATAACAAAGTTGTTGTTTGGTATAGAATGGTTGCTAAAAAACAACAATCTTAAAAATGCAAAAAAAGTGTCCATCACTAGAACTCGCTATTCATTATTTTGATCGGGAAGTGATTTCCACACTTTGTTTTGATCTTGATTTTCCTTAATTTTACACTTCGTTTCTTAATTTTGTCTCTTATTCTTCTTTGATTTATTTAATTTAGTGGTTAGAAAAATATAGGGGAGTGCAACATGTGAAAAGAGTAGTGTATAAATCTCTCCCCCTTTGAAAATACAAAAGCAATTAATATTGTTAAATTTCAAAGTTAAGTTAAGGTCTCTTCAATGTAAAGATGCCTGTTATATATCAAACATGAAAACAGTACTCAAAGTTGTTACCAAACAAAATTTTAAATTTTAAAAGTTATACAATGGAAATCTTCAAATTGTATCCTCATCTTAAAATTTATTACTTTTGAATCGTGAACAAATAACAAGCTTGGTTTTTTCGTATCTTTCTATTGCTGAGAAATAGAAATGAGTGAAAGAAGTTTTAGATCGTCTCTGTGTATGGTTTTTTACCCCACCTGTTTTGGGTGGTGGGTTGATGCTATTTGATTCAAAGAATTAATTGTTTTAAAAAAATATTTCAAATGGTTTCGATCTCTAGCTGTGAAATCAGCAGATCATTGAAAATTGGAATTAATTTGGGAACTTCGATGCGCAAAATCTTGGTCGGAAATGTCACACATTGTCACATTGTCACTGTCATTTTTGTCTTTGCCCTTACACAATTGTTTGAGGACCAACCAAAGAGTGAGTCGTCTTCCAACTTGGGACCCTTGAGATGTAACCTCACTCCCCTCTCATTCATCACTCCTCTCAAAGACATAATATTCAGTACTCCAACTATTTTCTCACTTCTTCAATAATAGTAACATCCGATGCTTCAGTCATTTCAAGATCATAGAGATCTAAGTGCCTCTATCACTATCCATGATACTTTCACATATTATTGGGTCTCAACTCAAAGAGGCTACACAATAACAGGAAGATATATCTTCAGTCATGTGCAAATGTCTTCCGTACCTATATCAATGAATTTTATATTTTTTACGTTTTGATAATGAGGAAAACCTTATGAACCACCTCTGTCATCAGGTACAGCATTTTCTGGTTAATCATGCATACATGTTGATATATATCGATCTCCAAACATGCATTGAATAAATTA
>JAOTRO020000011.1:3060236-3074184 GCA_028566515.2 Pyracantha coccinea | reverse complement strand
GCTTACGACCGCAGCGCTTCTATTTTTATGACCTTTAATTAGATCTTTTTTCTTGTGCATTTTCTCCCTTACAGGTGGAGACAGTACTAGACAAGGAAAATTTTACATTAGAGGAGCTTCTGGATGAAGAAGAGATTATCCAAGAATGCAAAGCCTTAAACACTCGTCTCATTAATTTGTAATGTCTCATTGATGTTCTCTTTACGGATTGTACTGCTACTGATATTATCAAAGTTCCCTCCTGTATATATATTAAGCTCAATACCTGAATTTGTTGTCTTTCCTTACAGTTTTTGGGATTTTTTTTGGAGGAATTATACGTAGATGAAATCTTGTATAATTGGGAACTTGATTGTGGATGAATAATTGATACCCTTGTGTAAGTTTATGTTTTCAGTTTACGGGATAGAGCCCAGGTGGAGCAACTATTGCGTTATATTGTTGAAGAACCTCCTGAGGATGCTGAAAGCAAACGAACCTTCAAGTATTATTTCATCTTGATAAAGCATACTTTTGACAATGTTTATGTATTTCTCTCCAAAATGTCTGAGATTTTTATATTTTGAGTTTTGCTTTTGATTATTTGAGTAAATGTTTTTTCCTCCTAATCTTTAGGTTCCCCTTCATTGCTTGTGAGGTTTTTACGTGTGAAATTGATGTTATCTTGAAGACTTTGGTGGATGAAGAGGAGGTATTCATGATCAAATCTTAATCTTGAATAAGGATTTTGATGTATAATCTTGTCTAGTTTTGACATTTGCTTATTTTTTGATTGCAGCTAATGAACTTACTTTTCTCTTTCTTGGAACCAAATCGTCCTCATAGTGCCCCGTTGGCTGGGTATTTTGGCAAGGTAACTTTTGAGGATATTTACAGTTTGTCCTACTTTATCTGGTCTCAAAACGTGTCCTTGACAAATTTTGCTGGAATTTTAGGTTGTTGTGTGCCTAATGATACGGAAGACAGCCCCACTTATGAACTATGTTCAAGTAAGTAATTCTGTTAGCTTATCTTTATATTTTCAAAATTCTGCAATTTGGTTTTCTTCATTGCATTAATTTGGGACCCGTACTTTGCACTGTATTGGACCTATTGCCTTTTTGCATTGCCAGCAATTGCATCCATATCACACATTTGTCTGATTGCAATGCTTGCTCTTCTAAGTCAAGATGCCATGGTTCTGGAAACAAAGTTTTTTGGGAACTGTTTTAGCTGTGAAATATGAGTGATATCCTTAAATCTGTCTTTTGTTCGTCTGTGTATATGTTTTTGATTTACAATCCTTGGTTTCTACAGGCCCATCAGGATGTTTTCCGTCAGCTAGTTGATTTGATAGGAATTACATCCATCATGGAGGTATTTAAGACTTAGAATCGAGTTCAAAGTTTTTTGGTATTTTCATGTAAGATCCTCTTTGAAATTCAATCTGAGGTGTTTTCATGGCATAGGTTTTGGTTCGACTTGTTGGCGCGGATGACCATGTGTACCCCAATTTTATTGATGTGATGCAATGGTTAGCTGAAAGTAATCTGCTTGAAATGATCGTAGATAAGTTGAGCCCAACTGTAAGTGGAAGATTACATTCTTGATTATTTAGTAGAATTTTATCTTTCCTTATCTACTTATTTATGAAACATATCACTAGTTACTACTTAATTATGGGTACAATTTGTTTCTTTAGTCATTGTGGTAACGACGTCTTACTTCCTCAAGTCATGATACCTTTAGTCATTATGTTGACAACATAACCTAATGGGTATCTGTTTTACTTGAATGCTCATATGTCCTGTGTATGTCCACTTTTGAGGTGGATTTCCTCTCTGCGCTGCTTTAGTTGTTACATAAAGGTGCTGCCCCTTAGATCCAGGAAACACAAAGAATTAGAAGTGTTGCATATTTTGTCACCTTAACTGTATGCCTTTTGGCCTTTCTAGCTGGAGTTCTATATGATTTTATTGTTTTTGGTAGGATTTAATAACGAAAGAGAGACTATGGTAACATACATTTTTCATGAGCTTTAAGAAGTTTGGGATAAATGTTAAATAACTTAGCTTTAGAGCAGCCCTGGTGCATCTTCTACATCTGTCTAACAACATTCTTTTTTGCTTTGGACCAGAATCCTCCTGAAGTTCATGCTAATGCAGCTGAAACACTTTCTGCTATAACTCGAAATGCTCCATCAGCCCTAGCCAGCAAACTTTCTAGCCCAAGGTTTGTGATCAGAACACTTTATGGTTGGCCTTGAGTATTTATTACGTTTTGGTACATTTTATTTGGATTGGTTTTCAGTTTTTTTAAATACTTCTATGCAGTTTCGTTACAAGGATATTTGGTCATGCATTGGAAGATTCACATTCAAAGTCTGGTCTTGTAAACTCGCTTTCTGTCTGTATCTCTTTATTGGATCCGAAAAGATCAGCAGTTTCTTCTCCCTTGTTCCATTCTTTTCGGGGCCAACATATGTATGAGTCTCCAATCCCTGTTAATCCAGATACTGTCAGTGCAATGCTCCCAAAACTTGGTGAGTGATGCCGTAATTTTGTCCAAAAATTGCAAAATTGCGCTTTTCGAGCTGCCTTGCATGTATAATTCTGCTGGTTTTTATTTTATTCGGCTGATTAGTATTCTCCTGTTGTTACATCATTGTTTAGTTTTTCAGTTGCAGTTTCCGACAATAAATTTTGAATCTTCACTTTGCTATTAAATTTTTAATACAACTTGACCTTTTGTAGCTACATGAAAGAAGACGGGAATATCTTAGGGTAAAAAATATTGAACCTCACAGTGGCTTTGCAATTAGACAAGGCTTTGGGTTATGACAAGGGCTCATATCACAGGGGAAAAAATATTGCCATGTCTGGGGACTGCCATAGGAGTATGCCTCATACTTGTACAGAACCCCGGGGGCTATTGGGATTTATTAATACAGTGATACTTTTACCGAGTCATGTGTGCAATTTTTTCATCATAGCTGCCTAAAAGAAAAAGAACAGTTTCTTCATTGTGATTTTAAGATTCGAAGTGGTTGTCCAGGCGACTTGCTTGGGCTTTTGACTGTGTCATGGGATGAGAAAACATTGCCAACAACATACGGAGAGTTGAGGCCTCCACTTGGAAAGCATCGTTTAAAGGTTGGTTTTTCTTGTGACCCCTACGGGAGTTGAGTCTGGCTGTTTTATCTACTTTAACTGTTGACAAATTTTTTAATTCAGTTCTGTTCTGGCAGAATTATTAAATGATAAGAAATTATGTGTCAAATGAACTTTCCCCCCTAATTTACAGAAAGAGAAAATTGTTAGTTATTGGAATAATGTAACTGTCAATTTTCCAATTCTAAACTGTTCTGCAATTATTTCAGATTGTGGAGTTCATTGCTGTTCTACTGAGATCAGGCAATGAAGAGGCAGAAAAGGAATTGGTTAGCTCGGGAACCATTCAACGGGTCATTGATCTTTTCTTTGAGTAAGCTGTCGCTTCAATTTTTTATTTTGAAATAGCGAGTCCTGAGGATAGGTTAAAAGGGACACTTTCTTCTCTTTTGTTGTAGTGAATGATGTACTTGTTACTAGATACCTAATGTGTTTATTTAATTAATGCAGGTACCCTTACAATAATTCCTTGCATCATCATGTAGATAGTATAATATCGTCATGTTTGGAAAGCAAGAGTGATGCCATCATTGACCATCTTCTCCGAGAGTGTGATTTAATTGGAAAGTTCCTTCAAACAGATAAACATCCCATTGTATCTGGTGATGCTAATAAGGTAGAGAAATGGATGTCTTGGCTACTTCTTTACTTGTGCACACTGTTGTAGAAAAACATTAAATGTTCAACATTCTAAATTTGTTTATAATGCCTCTGGTTCCTTTGTTGGATGAGGTGTATTATAAAAGAGAGAGCATGGTTATACTTGTTGGGAGTTTTAGATTTTTGTAGTGCATGTAACCATATATCAAAGATAATGAACTTTTCTTTGATTATGTAGCCAACGGTACCTGCTGCTGGAAAATCAGCACCACGAGCAGGAAATCTCGGACACATCACAAGAATTTCTAATAAACTCATTCAGTTGGGAAACAGCCAAAGCCGTGTTCAGGCATGCCTTCAGGTAGGTTGCAGGTCTGAACTTTGAATTACTACAAGAAGCATACATATTTTGATCATGGCATTTTTTTCATTTGTGATTTTGACAGCGATCAAACTTAATTGAAACTTTTATTGTAAGATGACTCTTCTCTGTGAAGCAATTCAACCATATTTCATATCTTTGCTCTAAAGTCTGCATGTATATTATCAACTCAAATTTATTGCCCTTTACCTCTCTATATTGGTAAGATTATGATGTTGGTATCACATTTTGGGATACTTGAGTGGGTGTTAGTGATTTTGAGGGCTAGTTTTTATTTATAGTGTTTTTCCTTATAAAACTTTGCTTGGCTTGTTTTTCTAGGAAAATAGCGACTGGAATGAGTGGCAAGCAACAGTATTGCAGGAGCGCAATGCGGTTGAAAATGTTTATCGATGGGCTTGCGGGTATGCTGTTATTCCATTTATCTTCTTTGCAATGCACATTCTTCAAGTATATTAGGGACCATACTGTGTACATTACCATATTTTTCAAGTTTATACGGCATTCAATCTACAGTAAAAAAGTTGTCAGTTAGGTCAGGACGACGGCCGTTTTGGGTGTAGATCGAGTATAAGATTTGATGTTTTTTCTTTCTTTACTCCTCTCTCCCTCTTGTTAGGAAAATATCCATAATGTTGACGTTGCCCTCTTTAAAATTGTGGAATGTTTATTTTTGTGGTAAAGTTATATTATTTCTTGTCCCTAATATGCAATGTCGAAATTTCCCATGCAGACTGACACATTTGCTCAAGTATTTGATTTTTAAAATATATGTTTTTACATTTTTTGTTTCACTTTATATTTTCTTCTCACTCATTCAGTCATAAAGAAAAAAATATACCATGAATTCATAATGTCTACTTTTACTATTTCTTTGTTAATTTAGATGTATTTGAATGTTTTTAATTTTTGTTTGTGAATTCCATATTAATCAATTTATATCCACAATTTATAGTAAAAAAATAAAAAAAATCGCTTATTTGATATGAATTTCAATATCTTCATCGATATATCCTTATGAACTTAAATATGGCATTTCATATCTACAGTGTTGTCCTTGATGTTATTTTTACTTTCTTTTTTTTGAACAAACGATATCATGATTTTTATTCTGTTATTCTATGATATATTCATGGTACACAAAGTGCTTATAGTGGTTGAGCTTTATTCAATAATCAATGAGTTAACCCTGCAATACATCACTCTCCTTTTTTTTTTTTTTTGGATCTCAATGTCAACTTCACTTGCGTTTCTCCTTGTTACGCACAGTCGTCCAACTGCTTTGCAAGACCGGACAAGGGATAGTGACGAGGATGACATGAATGATAGAGATTATGATGTCGCAGCTCTAGCAAATAATCTAAGCCAGGCTTTTAGATACAAAATATATGGGAATGAGGATGCAGGAGAGGTATCTAGCTCGGTCCTCCCCTTTTCTTATTCCTCCAATTTTTTGTTTGTTGGGCTAATAGTTTAGATTTTTTGCATCTCAGGACCAGGGAGCTCTTGACCGAGATGACGAGGTAATTAATCTTTGTTTCTTCCACTGATGTTTCTTTAGTTGATATATAGTACTTGATGGTAACTATTCTTATCTAAGCATGAGTAAGCTCCGTAAAAAGGTCGGAAGTAGAAAAACGATAAGTAACCCATGAAAGCATTTTTAATTTTTTTTTTTTTTCGTAATTACATTCTGAATGAGGGGGTTTGATTTGTAACATGCAGGATGTCTACTTTGATGATGAATCTGCTGAAGTGGTCATATCATCCTTGCGTCTTGGTGATGACCAAGGAAGGTGAGCTTGTAATCTTTTGTTTATTTACCACTGTTTGTATGAAGAAAAATAAACTTTGAAATTTGGGTTCAGTGGAGAAGTATTGCTTCTGAAAGGGTTTCAAAATTAGATACGATTCGTCTTGGTTTCTGAAGTTGTCAATTTTGCATAAGCTCTTTTGTGTGTTCTTTATCATTGTTATCTTCTGAATGTCATCCATGTTGATGGGTCTGCTAGTTTCTACTGTAGGTAAAAAGATGGCCTAGAAAATTAGGTATCCAATAAAGAGTCAATCCAAGACAGTATGATTGAAATGAAACAATAATCAACAAGGCTTGATAGGCTTGATGGTTTGCATGCTATCCTCCCGTGCAACAAACTAGCAGTTAGGTCGATAATGAGGTGCAACATTCTCGGAGACGCTAGCAACTAGGAGCTTGATATACTTAACTAGGAACTTGACTTGTAGGCCTAAAATACCAAAATATTGCATGAAAAGCTAAGAAGAGATTTTATTGTATTCTTGTATCTTCCATTGTTCCAAGGTGGAGTATCACGTAACATATCATATATGTCGTTGGAAGGTAATAAATATGTTCAACTAATTGCTTCACGAGGCTGGCAATTGATGTCTATGAATTTTATCTTTCTAGTTGTAATGTCACATGCATAAAAATTCAAACATATATCTTATACATAACATACATTGTATATGTTCTTGTTGATGTACAAAATACGTAACTTGCTCCACAAGTTTGAAAATTGTTGGTCATAAATTTTATATCTGGTTGTAGTGCAAGTGCTTGATATTGTTGGAAGTGTCAAAGTGTATGAGAACTTAAAATTGGCTCAGGTGTTGTGTATTACAAGTTTTGCCGTAGAATATGTTTAATGTGGATGCTGAACGGTTTTAATCCTGAATGCAGCAGTTTATTCACAAATTCCAACTGGTTTGCATTCCAAGATGATGATAGAACCGGTGATGAACCTGTGGGCACATCACTGTCAGAGATGGAAGAAGTAAACTTGAATGGCACTGCAAATGGTGGTAATAGCAGTAGTGATGATGAGGTTGTGGTAGGGGAGGATGATGAGTTGGCCGGAAGTAAAGAGACTGTCAATGGTGCGTCCAGTTCCAACAGAAACCATATGAATGGATTTAGCAACAGTGGTAACATGAACCCAGATGGCGAGAAGACAAGTGCCTCCAGTGACTTGGGGGGTTTCTTCAGATTTGAGACATCTGATAATGATGACATGTTTGGAGACAGGCCTTTGCCAGAATGGGTGGGATGGAGTGAATCATCAGATTTGCAAGTCGGCGGCGCAAGTGTTAATCCATTTGAGGATCATGATGACGCAGTTGTCAATCCTTCAACTGCCGAGGTAGTGGCACCAGATGCTGGTGCTAGTTTGCACTCAAGTGGAGAATCTACGCTTCCAAATGGCTCTCCTCCATCCTCCACTGCTTCTACTGCAGGGTCAGTGGGCAGTGATGTGAGCCAGAGATCAGGTGCTGTCCCGTCACTGTTTGAAGAGGATGTTGAATTCGTGGGTGTGGAATTGGAAGGTACTGAGAAGGCTATGGAGCAGGCTCTTAAAGAGGGCATAGTAGGGGAGGCAGGGCCATTGAAGAAAAACATTATGCCGAAGGTGCCAGAAAAGGAGAACCCTGATGACGGTGAGGCTGCAAATAAGGAGTTCAATGACACCAACTATTGGAGGGTTGATCAGGAAGTGGCTGTTTTGGAGTGAATGGTGGGTTTATCCTTATTAAGGCTGTTTGAATCTGAAATTGTGTCTGAAAGCCAGGGCCCCAATTTCCGGTTGGCAGCGTGTCAGCAGCTTATGCAGCAGCAGCAGTCATGTACAGTATATTTTTGTTTCGAAGGTAGGTTGTGTTATGGTTATTTTCTGTTTATTTATTGTTACTCATTGTTTATTATTGAAAGGTTTGTTTCTCCCTGATACCGAGTATGGGAATTTCCCAGATCCAAAATATTTTCCGTATTTTCGTTTCTGGCTGGAATCATTCGTAATGTGGGATCTATATCATTGTGGCATCCGGACTGATTTAGGTATAAATTGGTTAGGTATTGTTGTGATTCTATACATATCTGCTGCAGTTTTGATGGTCATTGATGGTCACTTCCCTGTCTCGCTCTTGGTTGAATTTTTCTTATAAGCATGCAAAGTGATTCAGTGTGTTGATTGCCTTTTCGGTTTGGTTGCCATTTTACGTGAGTTTTTTTAGTACATTGATATTTTTACATTAAGGGGAGGGGGAGTTCGGTAAGTCATATAATGGGCAGTTTAATTTGGTATCAAATTCGTCATCTACGAGATTCGAACTTAAGATCTCTCACTTTCAAATGAAGAGGAATACTACCAAATTGTAAGGGTTGATGGTTAGCGTCCTTTTATTTTTATTGGTACTGGTGAAATGAGCCAAACTATGATTTCGTCATGCAGTCATGCGTGAAATAAGATGGTTAGCAGTACCACTACTTGAAACTGGTGAGTAAAAATTCACCCTGCCTGCCTCTTGGAACTGAAAACTTATTAGAGAAGAAAGAGAGAGATTCTGATGCTTGAAGGGGAAACATGTTTATTTATGTCTTTTGCACGTATAATTCATTCACGAATTGGCTCTTCTTCCAATCCACCCTTTGACCATTTGACTCTTTGACTCTCACGAATTACACTCCTTTACTGTTATTACTACTCTAATTAAGTTGATAAATCTTTCACTCTACTGATTATTTATTTATAGGAATTGTTATTAGCATTCTAAAATTTTCATTCTACATTCCTTACAAGTGTATTTTTTTTTCTAATTATAAAAAGTTTGGAATGCAAAATGAGATTTTTGAATGATAATAACAATTCCTTTATTTATTAGCAACATTTAGGAGAGTTGGTTCACTAAAAAGGAGGAGAGAGACGATGATTGAACCCAAGACGCACTAGTTAGAAGAAGAAAAAAAAAATCATATCCACTGAAATAATCTAATACTTACACTCCCTAATTCACTAAGTTTTAGGTGTACATATACAAGTTTGAACCAATGCTATCGTTTTCAGTGAATTAACAAGTAAAAAAATGAGAAAGAGGCAAATGACGGTTTACCGTAATTACAAAATGTAATCATGTCTATACACTCTGGTAAGAATCTTCCACCAATTCTCCTTTTATTTAACACTAAATATTTAACATGCTATCATTATCTTTTGTGAAAGAAAAACAAGAGGTCGAGGAGGTGGAGGGAGTGAGTGGGTGGGTGGAGTCAAATCCCTAAATCCCTAAAATCCCAATCCCAACATCTCAAATCAATCCATTAGCCAAAAATGGAGGCCCGGGCCCGGCCATAAAAAAGGACACACAAGTGTTGGACCGCACGTGCCTGATGATGTCACTAACCCAATACTTAATTGTCATTTGGGACCGCTTCACGTGTGCGCGTTGCCTTGGGCTTGTTGCATTTTTCCAGTTTTTTTAATTTAGGGTTTTGTACTTATTTTTGTTGGGATTAACAAAATAATAAAAAAAAGTGGTCTTGAAATTGAACCTGTGACTGCTGACTGAATATTGACAAGTGACCAGACCCAAATTACAGGCAGGCAGGCAGGCATGGCATGGCATGTTTCTGGGGTTTCAGATCCCAATACCCCAACCCCAGGTTGTATCCCAACACAATACATGAATAAATATAAGAGATTTTTAACGAAAAGCTCCCGGTACTATTTATTTTAACGAAAAATCATATTTTTATACTAAAAAGTCAATCATGGTACTATTTATTTTACTCTTTATTTTTTTCTTATCGTTAAAACTTCAAGTTTTCAAGCCCTTTTCATTAGTTTTCCTTAAATAATAATTGCACTATTTTGTATACTTAATTTTGTTTCAAGTTGTGAAATACCCAAAAGTTAATCTCCGATTTTTCTTCATTAGTACGTATCACTCTCAGTGATCCGATGAACTAACGGTTAGATTTTTTTTATTTTTAACAAATGATATTATCTACACTAAGTGGGTGGAGGAGTGGGCTAAGTTTCACAATGGACTAGCAATAATATGGTTTGAATTCGTATTTGACGAGAATCGAACCTATGATCTTTTATTTATGAGTGAAGAGGAATACCACTAGATCGTCGTACTAAGTGGCAAATTAATGGTTAGATTTTGCATATAAGAATTTTATAAATTTTTACAGTGATTAAATTCTGCATAAAACTTGTACACTGAGTAATACGTACTATTGTAGCCAGACTTATTAACCTAATCTATCTTATTTGTGCATAAATTAGAACTTAACATGTGTATAAACTGTGAAATTCCACATCGGCGGGGTTGAGGTTGGTCCATGGCCTTATATGTACATGCACATCTCTTCCTAGCAAGACGCGTTTTGGGCTGAGGCCCAATGACAAATCCGTGAGGGCGTGACCCAAAACGGACAATATCTTGTTACGGCGGAGGCTGGGATGTGACATGAACTTTTGTTTTTGTGATTTGAATGAAATATTTATTTTTGTGAGAGATTTACAACGAAGGACCGCCATTCAGTCAAGGGTGTCCTCTATAATTCTCGCGTTCCAGTGTTAAGGTGGTGGTCCTCGGGCTGTCGAATACGTTCGGCTTTATCTTTATGTATTTTCTTTGTATCTGATTGTTATCCTTGCAAACAAGATATCAAATTCTATTTAGTTTTTCAATTAGCTTCTTGCTAAGCTAGTGTAAAAGTGATTTTTTTTTCTTCCATTTTTTGTTTCTCTTATAAATCAAGCAGTTAGATAAAATTCTACTATACCATTTACGTAACATGTTGCTTACTCATTTCTTTCATTGGCAACGTTGGTCACTCGGGCAACGCAGTATCAGGTTCAATTTTTACTATACCGACCACAGTCGATCGATAGTCGTTCGATTCGGTTACCAAACTGACTACAACCTTAATTAGATATACTCCAATATCACATCAAAAAATGTTTACAAGAAAAAATACTTCACACAAAGTACAGCAACTATGAAACCCACAAACAGAATAATTGGATTTTTTTTTTATTTATACACAAAGGGATTTTGCACAAGTACCATATGAACTTGCAAGCATGTGTGCCAATACCATCTGAACTTTTAATTTTTAATTTTTACCACCTGGACTCTATTAACTGTTAGAATCTACCATCTACGTTATTTTCTATCCATTTTGTTGTTAAAACATGTCGAGTTCTCCTTGCATAGAAGGATTTTTTGTCAATTCGCTTCCTAAGGTTCGTGATATGAATTTGTACAAACGCAAAAGGACTTCTTTTTTTTGCTTTTTTTTTAGCGGTGTCGAAATTAGATCATGAAGAAAAGGGAGAAGTTGATTTTGGCAAGGATTATTGAAGAATTGAAGTGAAAATTATGCAAAAGTCTTGTCTTTCATTTACAATGAGTTTTCAAGATTTTTTTTTGTAGGTAAGCAAGTGGGTGTGTGGTTCACCTTAATTTATTCAACTATTAATTTTTCGAACTCTTATGGAGGGAATTGCTGAACTGAGACAGTACAAACTCCCAGTTTTCGCGCCACACTAAATCATGCAGTATTACTTTGGAGCCAATTTGATTCTAGCCAACCCCATAAAGTTAATTGACAATAATAACCCTACATATGACATGCATGTTTTAATGGCAAAATGGATGGATAGTAAAGTAGGTGGTAGATTTCAACAATTAAGAGATTCCAAGTGATAAAAAATAAAAAATAAAAGTTTAGGTGGTATTATCGCACATGCTAACAAGTTCAGATCGTACTTGCACAAAAAAAACCCCTAAAAAATTATTATATGTGAATCATTGGAAGGAAAGAAAGATTATAACTTGTTAATTATTTGAATTATTTTTTGCTGCATCAAAATTTTAAAATGTTTTAAAGCAGTGGTGGCAAATAGTAAATGCAAATTCAATAAGATTCAGAACTCGATTCTCTCAAATTAGAATGGTTGAGGTTGATAGCTAATGTAATATCTAATCTAACAAAATCTATCGTTTGACAAAAAAAAAAAAAAAATCATGTTATTTTCTCTGCTATGTTGAAGTTGAAGGACAATAGGCAAAGTCTTTTACTTTTAATAAGTTTATTTTTTATCCCTTGGATCATAAGATAAGTCAGTTGGAAATGGAGACACCACCAAAGAGTAGGACAGTAGGTGCATCATATTATTCTTGTCAATGCAAATCCAACAACAGCAAAAGCCAATTCCATAAGGATAAGGTCATAAACTAAATGCCAAGTCATCAAGTCTAAACGCCAAGTCATCAATTCCATTGTAACTTTTGGCACTAACGTGGCTTCAAGTATGGGTGACAGTTTCAAATGCGACAAGTTTCACCATTCAAATACACCTTGAAGTCTTCACGAGTAACGTTGTTGAACTAAAATTCTATTGATAAAATGATAACTTTTCTCATTTCTCTCATTTATACATCTTTTTACGTATTGATCAACTTGTGAATTAACACAAACATGATACACACACATATATATATATATATATATGTGTGTGTAAATAAATCCAAACATAAGATTTTGGCTTGCTAACGAGTCCTGTCCAGGAATAAAAAATTTAAAAACTCAGATGATGAGAGAAATAGACACATCGATTTATCCGTTTTTATTTTAGAAAATGGAACATATTAGTCTTAAATAATTAGAGATAATGTGTAGTATACAGTCGCCTATCTGTCCATATACCATTTGTTGGAATCTAGTTCACATGTAGGAATGAGGATCCTCTTCGGATCCTTTTGTGAGGATTTTGGGAATTTTTAAATTATGTTCGTTCATCATCGTACATTGTGCAATCAAAAATTTTTAAAAATATTTTTATTTAAAATTAAACATAAACAGTATCTGATAAAAATTAACCACACAATTTACGATGAACGGATATAATTTGAGGATATCCGTGATCCTCAAAGAAAATTCAAGCTTAGCGACAATGCCCGCATGGGCATCATGGAAGCCAACCAAGCACCTGGCTTTCCTCAAAACGAATCCCAACAAGCAGCTGCAGTTGACTTCATCATTTGTCTTTAAGAATCCCAATAACCACATCATAAACCTAATGACATTGCAGGCCAGATAACCCCAATATTTTTTTAATAATAAACATATTTAATTGGTATTATACGAAGATAAAATTCTAGTACATATTTTCCTTACAATTTGTCTTATCAATTAGGTTGAAAAAAGTCTCATGATGTTCGACTGTTAAAGCAAGTTCATCCCTAAAAAATACGCTAGCATTCAACTTATTTAATCCACTCAGTGAACAGTGATAGACCCTGTAAATAGTAAATTAACCAAATACTTCTCCACCCCTACAAAATACGCTCAACTCTGTTGTGAATACGTTATTTCATTTAGAAAGTGTTTGGTTGATTTTGCCAAATGCATAGAATTGTTTAAGATCTTCATGAGTAGTGAGCATCTTTAGATCAGATCATGTTAGATGGGCAAGAAAATTTTCACCAAAACATAAGGCATTTTAATAAAATTAAAAAGGAGTTCAATATCCCATTTCTCCTAGCTAAAATTAAGTGAAAAACTTCCAACATACTCGGTATTCTCAAGCATCTGGTCTCAAATGCTATATATTAGAGTCTACACTAAGCAAATATGCTCAAACGACCCGTCTTGTTTGCTGCTCCCAGTCCATTTTCTGCATTTTGCATTCCTCGAATCCACGTCCTGCAAAAGGGTTTTTCGACTTTCAGTTTATAGGCGGTACATAAATGATGAAATCTGCTTAGTTAACTCAAAATGGGAAACACAGGAAGCTGTTCTTATGTATTGAAAATTAGTTCGAAACGTTTAGCAGTGTTTGAAAGACGGGAAAGCATTGGAATTAAGATGAATAAATATATCAAGCCCGAGACTATTTTTTTCCGCTTACCTTCCAATACTTTCACTAGCCGGATGTGTTATAATAGTCAGTCTTTTTGCAGTTTTCATAAAATCACTGCATTGCAAAAAGGAGAAGGGAAAAAA
>JAOTRO020000011.1:3040918-3054185 GCA_028566515.2 Pyracantha coccinea | reverse complement strand
ACGAAGTAGTTTCATGTACTTAATTTTGGGTATTTGGAATAATTGAGTTTTGGTGTCCGTCTGGGCAATCTGGGCTCCCCTAATTTGCAAAAATACGAAGATCAGTCGCCTGTAAGCGGTGCAATCTGAGAAATCTGGGCAAATCTGCGATGCCAAAACCGAATCTGGTCCTCGCTGGAAAAGATGGTGGTATTTCTCGGCGCGATTTTGTCGGCATGGGAGTGAGAGAGGACGGACAAGAGATGGGAGGAAGGACAGAGGCAAAAACAACGTCTTAGGGTATGGAATTCAAGGTCAATAATGGTGATTGTTGAAGCTGAGAGTGAACGGCGTTGTGGCGGGATCGACGAGGACGAGAAGTCGACGACGTTTTCCAGTTGGTATTATGTGTAATTATTTAATTGTTTAAGGTCATTTGGGTGTTTGAAAATTTCATTAAAGGGCTTAGCGCCTCTTGCAAATTAGGTTTGCGCAGAAGCTGTTAAAGCAAAAAAAGCCGATTTTTCAAAGCTAGGTTTTGCTGCTTTGAACTTTTAGCTTCTTTTTTTTACCCAAAACTATGAAGAAAAAAAGCTGAAGTTGAATGTTTACTAAACACAAAAAGCTTTTTTTTTATACCAGTTTTTTTTTAAAGCACCTCAGTACCAAACGAGTACTTGAGCAAAGCACCAATAAAATGGTTCAGATTACTCTCTCAAAATGATTCCGGATCTATCCGAAAACTTGAAATACATATGATAATTATTATAAAAGAATGTGAAGAATAAAATGTCATAAAACCCTATTTTTTGAATGACTCCAATTAAATACTGTTGAAAAAATTATAACTCATTTGGATCTGTTTTTTCAATAAAATCGCTTTTATAAAAACACATTGAAACTTTTAATAAATTGTAAGTGCTTCCTAGAAAATGATGTGTGCTTCTTTCATTAAGCACTTCAAAATTAGAGGCGCTTTTGTTGATTTAAAAATGTTTTAGTCATTTTAAAATTATTTTCAAACAAACTCATAATGTCACAAATCATAGCTGTGGGTTTTGTACGATTGTATTTAGATTTATTTTTCTATGAAATGATATTTTATGAGAAATATTTCTCTGCTAGGTTTGTTCTAACTTCTAAGTGATTTGTGGGATTGTATTTTAATTTATATTATTATTCACACGTTAATGATCCATTAAGACAGTTTCTTGTCCCAATGCATGAAAGTGGGATCCCATAATATTATACGGGTTTTGGAACTGAAAACTTGTTAGACCAAAAACTTAGCTATTCGAATGCTTCTAAACATGTTTATGTCTTTGCACGTATAATTCAGGAATTGGCTCTTCCTCCAAGCTAACCTTTGACCATTTGACTTTTTGACACTTACTTTCAATAGATTTCTCATATTATATTGGCAACACGATTCAATACATTAAGTATCATAATACAAGTAGTTGGTTACTTGAATTACACACTCCTTTGCCGTTATTACTACTCTAATTAAGTTGAGAAATTTTCAACAAGGCCTTTAACAATAATTTTGAGTGAGTGATACTTATACATAGAAAGAAGGCAACTTGTGTTTGATAATTATAACACTACTAATATTACAGTAGTGTGAGTTTATAATTGCGAGAGTCATGATTTCAATATAAGACAACTCGTGAGTTTAATATAGTGAACTCATAAGTTCAAGATATTGGTATCATACTTAAATTTTCTGGCCCACTGTAGGAGTGTGAATCTTATATGATCTCAATATATTGGAATCCCATGAACTTTTTCCAGGGTGTGTCCTTCACATTCTCTACTGTTTTATTTATTTATTATAAGCAATATTTTGAGGAGCTATTATATCAAGTGATATTGTTACTCTAATTAAGTTACAGTACACTAAATCAGAGGGAGAGAAATAATAATTAAACCCAAGAAGCGTAATAGTTGAATATTATATCCACCAGAATAATCCAACACTTGCTCACACCCTAATTAACTAGAGTAATTTAACCTCGAATTAATTAAACAGATAGGGGCATTGAGTTTTAGGAAAACTAATGAAAAGTCCTCAAAAAAATTTTCTTTTAATGAAAAGTCCTTTTTGAAGGTATAGTGAATAGTATCAGTTAAAGGTAAAAAGTGATTTTTCTTTAAAAGTGAGCAGTACCGAAACCTTTTTATTAAGACTCCCTTGAGTTTTTGGGTGAGCGTATGAGTTTGAACCAATTATATCGTTTTCAGTGAATTCACAAGCAAAAAGAGGAGGAGGACGGGGTGGAGTCCAAACCCAAACCCAACTCCAACCCCAACCCCAAATCCAACCCCAATCCCAACCCCACAATCCCACCATATTCAAATCATTCCATTAGCCGAAAAGCAGGCCCGGCCATCAAAAAGGCGACACAAGTGTTGGACCGCACGTGCCTGCTGATGTCATCATCCCCAACCTAAATTGTCGTTTGGGTCCACTGCACGTGTACGTTGCTTTGGGCTCGTGCATGTCCCCCTTTCTTTTTTTTAATAGTTTTGGTGTTTGTACCTTTTTTTGTTGGGATTAATAAAATAATAAAGTAATAAATAAATTCAACCTGTGAACACTGAGACTGAGGATCGACAATGACAATTGACCAGACGCAAATTACAGGCAGCATGTCATGTTTCTGGGGTTTCAGATCCATATGCCCTAACACCATTTCTAATAGGCTCGGTAAATTCATTTTGATGAAGAAAACAATTAGCTCCAATGGTGAAATGCATTTTGCAACGATTAGATATGAATAAAATTCGTATCACTGAGTAGTTTATATCGTTACTGTCGAATTTACTAATGTGATCCAACTTACTTGTGCATAAATTGGAACTTCACGTGTGGAAACTTTTATTTTTTGTGGTTTGAATGGAATATTTATTTCTGCTTAAGATTATGATTTACAATAAAAAAACCATTCAGTGTTCAAGCAGCTAGGTATAATTAAACTATACGATTTAAGTGACATGTCACTTATTCATTTGTTTCGTTAGAAACGTTGGTCACTCTAACGGTGCAGTATCGGCTCAAATTTTTACTGTAGCAATCACTTTCGCTCAATAGTCGTTCGATTCAGTTACCAAACTAACCACACCCTGAATTAGATGTACTTCAATATCACATCAAAAAATGTTTACAAGAAAAAAAATTCACACAGTACGCCAGATAAAAGTCACACAAGCAAAGTATACGCAACAAACAGAATAATTGAATTTTGTATAAAAATATTCATTATATTCGAACCATTAGAAGAAAAGAAAGATTATAACTTGTTAATGGTTTGTGATATTTTATTAAGTTTAACTTTATTCTTTGGACCAAATAAGGCAAAAATGTAAGACACTTTTGAATAGAAGAAACACCAAAAGTGTAGGAAAGTGGCTGTATTAATCAGAAAGAGATCATCTCTGGATTTCTTCCACCAAGGTCACCGGATCAAGTGATCCGGACTTCCAAATTTCATCCAACGACAAAAAAATATCACAGCTTTTAAGGGATCAAAACAGGTGGGCCGTCGGATGAAATTTGGAAGGTCCAGATCACTTAATCCAGTAATCTTGGTGGAGGAGATCCGGAGAGAATCTCTTTCCGTATTAATCTTGTCAATGCAAATCTTAGCAGCAAAAGTCAATTCGACTAAATGCCAATTCGTCAAGTCTAAAGGCCTTTACCTTTTTCAATCACCAGGATTCCGTCCCACCAAATCAGTACGTTGAACATTGTAAGTTTGTAACCATTGGGAGTGGCTTGGAATAGGGTTTACAATTTTGGATACGAAAGTTAATCGGTTCGAAGTTCGTATGAATATAGGTTTTAATATGTTTACGATTAGCACTGTTCAACCAAAATTATATTAATAGAATGATAAATTTTCTTATTTTGATATCTTTATGCGTATTGATATGTCTGTGAATTGATATGAACACGATACGGATACAAATGGGTAAGTTTGAACGTAAGTGCTTGGCTTGCTAATAAGTCATGTCCGAAAATGAAAAATGTTAAAACCTAAATAAAGAGAGATATAAACACATTGTTTTATCGGTTTTTGTTTTGGAAAATGGAACATCTTAATCTTAAATAACTTGATTTTTTTTTTTGTTAGAAGTAATGTGCAGACAGTCTATCTGTCCATATACATTTGTTGGAATCTAGTTCACATGCATGTAGTACTTGGCTTCAAGCTTTACCAACATGCATAATAATATCATGGAAGCCAACCAAGCACCTGGCTTTCCTCAAAACGAACCCCAACAAGCACTGCCTTCATCATTTGTCTTTAAGAATCCCAACAGCCACATAATGCATACCTCGAATCCACATGATAAACCTAATCACATTGCAGACCAAATAACCCCAATTGTTTTTTAATAATAACATATTTAATTGGTATTGTATAAAGATAAGGTCATAGTACATCTTTTCTTTTCAATTTTTATGATCCATTCGGCTGAAAGAAATCTCACGTTCGACTCAAAAAGATGCGAGCACGCGTAATTCTGTTGTGGGTGCATTATCTCGTTTAAAAAGCATTTAGTTGGTTTTCTTAAATGCATATAATTGCTAAGATCTTCATGAGTAGCTAATTTTCACCAAAACATCAGGCGATATTATTGATATTGAGAAGAGCACGTACACTTAACACAAGAAATATGATTAAGATAACACTGTTAATAAAATTGAGAGGAGTTCAATATCCCATTTCTCCTAACAATTATTCAGTATTCTCAAGCATCTAGTCTCAGATACCATAATAAAGTCTATACTAAGCAAATATGCTCAGAGGACCGGTCTTATTTGTTGGTCCCATTCCATTTTCTGCATTTTGCATTACTTGAAGCCACGTCCTGCAAAATAGTTTTCCAACTTTCAGTTATCGGTTGTTCACGTATGATAAACATAAGAAGCTAATTTTATGTAGTTCAAATTAGTTTGAAATGTTTCGCGATGCTCGAAAGCAAGGAATGCGTTGGAATAAAGATCCGTAGATATAAAGCGAGATCATTTTTCATAAAATTGCTTACCTTCCAATACTTTCACTGGCTGGATGTGTTATAATAGTCAGTCTTTTTGCAGTTTTCATAAAATTGCTGCATTGTTCAAAAGTAGAAGGAAAAAAAAATCAAATCAATAAAATAGCATATAAAACCAATTAGGCAGAGTTCAAAAGCATACGACGATCTTTAAGACAAGGAGATAAAAATTGGTACCTGAATGGTTCAACTCCAGTTTGTTTAACAGAACCTGTTACATCTTGGTAAAGAACATGGCTCATCATATCTGGTTTTTCTATTCCAAACATGTTGGCCAGCCTCCTGTATAGCTCTTCATAAGAACAAAGGGCCGAGAGGTCAAGAGTCTGTCCCACATCCTCTGACTCCATAAACACCTTGCAATGACCAGTTTCTAGGTCAAAGTCAGTAGCTCGAAAATCCTTGTGCCATGAGAACCCAGCACTGGTGGATTTTTCTAGCGAAACCTGTCGCCCAAGTGCTGATTCTGAACCGTTAAAGAAAAACTTAGTTTTGTCTTGATTTCCGTCTTTTGAATTTTTCCCAGGAAGAAGTTGTGAAACTGCTTCGCTCGAACAACTCCGAGAAATCTGCTGCTCAGTAAGTATTGGTTGACCGAAGAGTAAAAACTTGTGTTTCTTCACATTATCAGGCTTCTCCGAGTTCTGACTAGAATTCCCCATTGTTAGCAAGCAAGATAGGTTCTCATTGCTGCTTGTATGGCCTGCTCCGATGCCATTGGAGATTCTAGGACTCTGATCGAACCACTGGAAACTGGATGAGTACAGCCCCGACTGCAGTTTGTTGTTAAGGTGGAGATCTGATAAAGATATTCTAAATTGAGCATGCCTGGCTCCCTGTATGCCTGCAGGAGTATTGTTGGGTAAACAACACAAGGGGCTGCTGGGCCCTAGTGGGTTGCCTGAAAATGATGGCAACGTTAACTGCCCGTCAAGAGAAAAATCTGGGTGTTGCGGGAGACGCAACTTCTTTCTTGGTGGTGAAAAGGGTGACATGTGGATCATGGGAAAATTTGATACTAGCTCAATCAACCATGGGCTGACACACTTCACATTCTGTAACAAATCTGGCTCGTCCCATGTCACCTGTATGATTGTGGTTTGTTAATAAATGTCAAGCCAGATGATTAAATGGGAGGATTTCAACAAGGTTACACTGTTTAAATATACAACAGAACGGAGATAGCTGCAACAAATCAACAATAGCGAGGCACGTATAAAACAACGGAGTCTAGAACACATAAATTATTCAGACCTTGCAGACATTGGAGTTCATACTGAAGTACATTATTCTACTTGAGATCAGAGTTAAAAGTCTCCTTCCATATAGAGTTCATACTTCATACTGTGCCCGAGCAAAATACAAACTTCTGAGTGAGTTCTCAACTCCCAAAGTGCCAATTTTAGGCCTGAAGGACGACAATGCCATTTATGTGTTTCAATTACGAACGATGAGATCCTGGCTATTAGGCAGGTGAATTGGACATAGTGGTGTGTTATAATGTGGTGCTTCAGCCCACATTCACCGCCAAATAACACGAGGAGGGTGGTCAGTGAAACATACCGGAAGACAAGAATGTAGAAACTCACAAAAGTAAGCTGGGGAGACGAAAATCTAAGGGAGATGAGCCGACTAAAACTCTAATCGGTTCGTGATCCAACGACACTGTGATTTGACATGCTATGATCATTTTTGTCTTAGTCCTACAAAGATTTCGAAACCTAAAGGAACTTTACAAACATCAGAACAAGAGGACAAAATTAACAAATAGAATTCGAAAAAGAAATACAAGTTGAGCAACAAAATCACAGAACAAAATACCTGCAGAAGCCTCCAAGGCGAATTAGGCCAACAAATCGGGTTAGCAACCTGAACAGAAGAAACGGTCCCCATGAACCAGCTGATCCTCGAAGAGTCCTCAGTCTCGAAAGCCATCTTAAACCTCATTCCCGAGCACCACTGCACCCTCATTGCCGCCCTCACCGCCGATGCCTTCACGCAAAACTCCGGCGTGCTCGCCCTCGGATAATAAACCACCTCAAACGGCTGCCCATTCGCCGCCACAGTCGCCGCCTCAACCACACTCTCAGGCCTCACTCTCCCCTTCCCTCTCATATTCCCACTGGGGCTCAAATTCCCACCCCCATTTCTCATCTTGTTATCCTCCTCTCTCAGAAACACAGAGAAGCCGGCGTAAGGCAAAACACAACCTCCAGAGCCGCCGCCGCTGCTGTGGCTGTTGTTCCATCCAGAAGCCACTTCATTTCCTCCACCGCCGTCTAATCCCCTCTTCGCTCTCCGAATCCCAACACAGAGATCGCCATTTTCGGCTCTCAGAAACACAATGGAGTCTCCAGCCACCAATTTCTTCTGGTTCACAAATGTGCTCCACCCAGTAGTCAACAAATGCCGCCGCGGCGTCCCTCTGTAAATGTGCCTGAACCTCCATAACTCGCCGTGGACGTCCTTCGCGATCACCGTCTGCACCGGCGGGTCCGCCGAGTAATCCAACTTTGGAAAAATGGTCTCGGCGCAGTACCTGGGGACAGAGAACCCGCCGCCATTGTTGGCGTCGGATTGGGTCAGCGTCTTGGCGAAAGACGCCGGCTTTTCCTGATTTTCCGACCCATCTGCCTCCGTATCCCCGTCTTCCGCGGCAAAGGCCTCGCTGTTCTCGATTGGGTTCATCCTAATCTTGGCGAACACCTCATCGGTTTCCGGGTCCGCCATGAACTTGATGGCGGCCACTCTGCAGAGAACCAGCGAGGGGATCCTTAGCGAGGCGGCGGAGAAATCGACGCCGGCGGCGGCTTGGGCGTGCTCGGCGTGGCCTTGCGGAAAGTAGAAGACTTTGGAGTTCACCGGAGGCATGTGGACCATGCCGCCGGCGCAGGCGTGCCACAGCTGAGGATCCAAGCTTTTCTCCGACTCTTTCATGGTTCTGGGTCGATTTCAAAACTTCCCAGATGATCAAAACTCCCAAAAAAATGATGGATTTCGGGGTTTTTGCCTTTCGGGATTTGGGTTTTTTGTTGTTAGAGTGTCGACCTTGTCTCAAGGGAACGATAATATAAGGGCAATGAAAGTAACAAAGGCTTCAACTTCATGGCTACAAAAAGATTTGAGCATTTTAGAAAGAGAGAGAGAGAGAGAGAGAGAGAGGCTTTTGATGATTTCAGTGAGTAAATGCTGTGAGGGAGAAACCCAAATCACTGCAATGAATTCACTCTTTTTTCAGCTTCTTTGGTGCAACAAAATCTTCAGAAACCCAAATCTAAACAAACAAATCGTACCAAATAAATAGTCACTCTGTTTTTACTTTTGAAATTCAGCAAATTCATCATCAAATTCAAAGAAATTATAGAAAGTTATGGTAAGATCCCGCATCCCGATAAAATAGTGGAAAATATCGCGACCGGAACTTGTAAAATCAGAGCAGTAGTTATAGTACCTGTCCCTGGACTGGCTCCCAAATCAGAGCAGTCAAGAGACAAACACTTAAACTCAACCCTTGAGTTAAACTCGACTCGACTCTTCTTCCACATTAACCTTAGTTAAACAGTTAACTGGCCCGTCGGATTAGGACCGACCTTTCTGGCTTTTGTGCACGCCATCTTTTCCGTCGCCTGAAAGCTTTTGGCTCGTGAATCGTGATTAATGGGATGGAGAGATACACGAGCGCGCGGGAGCGTGGAGTGGTGTCTGGTAGGGAAGTGGGGTCCGCGATGTTTTGGTCGGGGCGGATGAGGAGGGTTTGACAGGGAAAAGGAATTACATAGAACGGGTGTATGATGTTTCAATTAGTACATCATTGTTTTATCGGAGTGGAATAGTATGATCACTGTAAATCCGTTTTCAAAACGTAAGGGGTTGCTTTGTGTGGGGACGTAGGAGGACATTCTTCAGACTTCACGAGTTGAGGGGTGTAAAAAAACATGTTAAAATGAAGGCTAAACTTGTGTGCCCCATAGTTTCCAAAAACAAAAAAAAAAACTTGTGTGCCCCATGGGCACAGCGCGTGAGGTGCATTATATGGGGACCAAAGTTCTGTCAGAAGTATTGCCGTGGCTCAAATGGATTATAATATGACCTCTCTCGAAGGCTTTTTGTGTTACAATTTCTTAAATATATTTTGGTACAAGTTCTGAAAGATTCAAGGCTGGCTTGAGTAGAAGCCAGTCAAACCAAGAGTGATGGTCATGGGCGACAAGACGAAAACATTTGTCAACATTACCAAAGCATAACTTTAGACGGGGACTAAAGAATCTCCACATCTAAAAACAAAACCATTTGATTAAAATGTTTTGTATCATTAAAAGGTTTTGTGATTGTTTTTGGAACTACATTGTCATAGGCTTTTCTATTAGCTTTAAAAAATTATTAAACTCTCAAGAGGCGTGTATTTTTCATTTTTACAAGAAACAATAGCCAAATTTTATTGATCAACCAACACAAGAACAACAACTACAAAGAGGTGTCAAATCGGTATATTCTCCAATTACTAATAATTTGAATAGAATTAATGTGTACAAACATACAAAGATAGAAAAACGCTACATGGCCACCACATGAAAAAGAACAATAGGAATGACCGTGTAGACCTGTCACAATAACGACAAACGTGACATGCCATCACCAGAAACACAAAAAGTCATCATCAAAAAGTTAGACCACATCACCTGCTACAGCGACACAATCATCTACAACAAAACTAAACTAATATAAACTAAGAGAAATAATCCACCAATCAGGTTCATCTTCACACTGAATGTTAAACCGCCACCTTCACTTCTATAGATATCTGTAGTGACCACAATTGATAGCAAAGCACAAGGTTGAGACAACAAGTGTATATGATGTGACCTTTGCAATTAATCTAAATTTAACTAAATGAATTAAAATTTAGCGTGGCAAATATCAAATTAGGTGGGTTTTTGTGACATTTCATTCATTCCTCTTATCTTATGCTCATTAGGGCAACATCTTTGGTCCAACTAACGTACACATTGCCATCCCATAGCCAGGAGGTTGACCAACACCTAATAGTAATGTGTGCGGGGTCATCATCCCTCTGGATTTGTTTGCTTCGCTTTAAACTCATTAAATCTCTGTGGTCCTTCTACAAATTGACCCTTTTCGTTTTGGATTTGAGAAAAATCAAACTTTGTGGCCGACGCTACTTGAACCTAAATATGTTTACGTGACTAATTATTTCCTCATTTTTTGATAACCGTAGATGCAGTTCGTGTTTTCTTACCAAATTGTTTCGGTATCTTATCTCGTCAATTTGTTTACTCAAACTATATAGCTCGATTGTGAATGAAATTGCAACAAGTTAACAACGTAATCTGTCAAATTTTATGACAAAATGAACGAACTCTCCAAACGAACAACCTTAAACACATTTAAGCTTAAATTGCATTTTGCCCCCTTAGATTTTCGTCAAATTTAAATTCATACATCGTTCAATTAATTTTAATTTCATACAATGACTCACCCTTTTATACCCCAGCAATACCCCATCGATGAGCCAAATCACCACTTACAAATCTGATGATCAGATGATTAGAGGGCTAGACCCACAATACCCTGTAGTCATTCTAGTTTCTCGATCGTCGTTGCACTCCTCCGTCTGATCAGTTTCTCCGGACGGCACCTGATTGCTGCAAACCCGAGGTGCTACTTGATTGTTGCAAACACGATCGCGATGTGCTATTGACAAATCTCCTTCCCTCCTCTACTGCCAGAATCCGCCGAATTCATTATAACCACCATCGTTCCCAGATCAACCCGACTGCGTCGAGACTACTAACAATCGTCGAACACCAACAAGGTCAATAACTCCACTTAATAGATTTTCTCACGGTTGTAAGACATTGGTACAAAATCTTAACCCGTTGCATGAAATTAAAAAAAAAATTAAAAGATGTTGTATGGATTTGACATTAAACAAAAACATAAGGAGAAAAAATGTAATTAATTCCACAATTAATTACTAGTTAATTTTTTTTTTCATTTACAAATGACAAAGTTAATAGATTGAATTGTTAGTTGTTAGGAGGAAAAAAAATTGGTAAAGGATCAAATTCACAACAGAATACATAGGCATAATTGCTTTTTAACAGTGCAACAAAAGCACCATCTGCAATTATTAGTTACGTGCCTGACACGTTTAATTGCTAATCACGTACGTGACCCCATAAAAGCGGTATTCCGTTAGCAAGTCTTGGCAGGGTTTTCCACCATGTAAAGATGGGCAAGGAGGCCAAGGACATGAACCATTTATATCAATTGAGCTGGAAAAATTAGCAAACAGTCACACCAATCCAAGACACGTACCACGTTTCATACTCTAAAGAGCAGACCCTTGTCCTCCTTTCGATATCCAATTTTGATCTTTTTCCCTCCAACGACCAAATAGTAATTAATTTACAAAAAATATCTTTGAGTTTTAAAAACACTTGAAAATGCTTTTTAAGTTTTTACAAGAAGCACATGTTGTTTCTTTTAAAAAACACTTTAAGTATTTTTTTAGAATTTATTTTCTTTTTTACCAAGGCTTGTTTTTGAAAATATTTTCACTAGAAACTTTTTCAACCATCCTAAAAGTACATACAAATTTAGCTCAAAAACGACAGCTTTGTCTTTGTCTTTGGCCCCTAAAAACGACAATCCAACTGACGCTACTGCCGGTTACACTGTCGTTGTTCAAACAAAAAATTAAAAACATAATTAATTTGTGGGGGTTATTGTTGTCCTTTACCAGTTTTTACTAACATGCGCCGTGGGTGCCCATTTAGCTTTGGACCTCCTTCCCTATTTCGCAAGAGTGAGGAGATGGACAGCTAGAGACAACCCATGAGGATGAGGAGAGAGAGAGAGAGAGAGAGAGAGGTCGTACGAGTTTTGACATGAGGCCTTTCTGATGACGTGGCACTACCACGTCTGCAGAATTATTTCATGTGAACATTATGGATCGTTTATTGCACCGAATTGTCTCTGGACTAACTGCAGGGACTAAGTTGGACTGGCTTAGACTAGACTAAGCTGGACTAGCTTAATGAAGTGTTTGGTGCAATGTCAGGACTAAAAAGAAGGATAATGAAATAGCTATCAATGTTCGAAAGAAATGGAGGCTTTTGAGCTCTCAACTATGTGAAGGAAACTCAACTAATTTTCAGACATTGCAACCACAGTTGGAATCAAACATGCATCCATAACCCACAATCTATGGCAAATAAAATTACGATTCTTCGTCAGTTTTCTCGGCAACCAACAGCTTGTAAAATATCCATTGAAGAACAGCACAATCAACATTTCCAAATCTTTATCATCAATGTAAGAACAACATAAATTCGAAGAATAAATGTAAAACAAAAAATGACGAAAACAAAAGAACCGATCTATATCACCAATTATTCAAATCCAGAAAACCCAATTGAACCTAATTAAGAATAAACCCAAACAATCCAATTTTCCAGCAGATCTTTTAAACTAGACAAATTGTTAAAATCCCAAATGACAAGTTCACTGCTTGGATCCCAAAGATCAAAAGAGAGAATAGTGCTTGGAAAAACCCAAATTGATCCAATTTCTCCAGCAGATCTTTGCAATCCGTTTTTGCCTTCAAACCTCTGTCTTCGAACCTCAGCTTTCAAACCTAGCCTTCGGTCGTCAACCCCAGCCCTCAGCCGATCATAATATCAAGTAAACTTTCTTTTTTCTAATTGATCCACCGGATCGAGCCCAACCTATCGGTGGTGGTAAATAGATTATAGGATTTAGGTGGTGGGTTGGGCTGGCAGTGCACAGAGATATAGCAAGGGAAGATCCATGCAGGGAGAGAGTGGGAGGATTTGACGGCGAGGTCATCTAGTAGGAAGAGAACGCGACACGAGTAGACAAAGTAGACGAAGCAAAGAACGGTCTCATTTTGGGGGGACTATCTAAGACCCTCTAGCGAGGTCGATAGTGGGGACGAGTCCCACCTGGTCCCACTAAAGTTAGTCCTTGTGATTAACAAACACAACATTACACTAATTTTTAATCTAGTCTAGTCTAGTGAATGGTAATAAAGCCAAACAAACACACCCTATGTTTATATATGATCGCTAAATTGAATAAATCTCAAAAAGAAATAAAAAGAGAAAATTAAGAGAGATGTTTACGAAGAGAGAGAGAGAGAGAGAGAGAGAGAGAGAGAGAGAGAGAGAAAGCGTATGTA
>JAOTRO020000011.1:3028907-3038912 GCA_028566515.2 Pyracantha coccinea | reverse complement strand
GAATGTTTCTCCGTTGTGAACAATTTCTTGAGCTATAGGGTCATTGATGTACTCGTGTAATGGCATCACAACTTCCTTCATGTTGTACGGGTCATTGCTCTGAACATCATCTGAGCCTCTATGCTCTTGATCATCTCTCTGTCCAGAAAAGTCAATACAATTACAAATAATGTGCAAAGGAGAAATTCAGCACTTTAACAGAAATATACCAAAAGTGCATGAGAGCTGCAGAACCAAAAAGGTCAACTAGGTCCAAGCAGCACAGAACCAAAATAAAATACCCGGGCAAAAAGGTCTTCCCTCATCCATGGAACCAAATATTTCCATGGCCAAATATCCAGCGTGCTTACTCCTTTAGTCTTTGAACGTATACGTCTTGCCATTTGTGTTGCAGAAGTTAAGTTAGGATGTATCAAAAACCTAGCAGCTACTTCTACCGAAAATTCGTATGTACTAAAAACACGGTCAACCGGATCCCTAAGTATTGTCACTACTGATGTTCTCTCCCTGGGAAGTTTGGACATCATGCTATAGTCATCATGAGTAACCAACAACCTGCAATGTCGCTTTCTGCAAAGGGTACAGAATAAACACCTATTAGAAATGCAAATATATGAGAAATTAAGAAAGGAAAAGGCAAATGAAAGGGCAACAGACTATTATAGATCTGTAGGTCTCCAACTTAGTTGCTGACTTCAGGCTTGGCTTTACTTTTTAAAATGCAAACGTAGTGAAAGCAAATATGATACCCTTGTGAAGTAAGTTTCTATGAAAATTTACACCTATTAGTCAAAATAAAAAAAATAATGATGCTGTAACAATAAATCATAAACCCTTCCTGTAAAACTAACTCACAAATTTATTTTCCATATAAGAACAGCTTTCCTGTAAAACTAACTCAACACAATTCTAAGCACTCTAGCATATGGACATCTGAGCTATAAGTCTTATCACACCTTTGTAACAGTTCAATGCTCAATTATAAAAATGGTATAAACCTTGACTTTAGTGGTTCTTTGTTAACAAAATTATTTGAATTCTTGAACTCACTGAACTGGAAATGTCAAGAACAGAAGTTAGAAAAGAGAACACAGTATCTTACCTAGGATCAAATCGAAGCTTATCATAAGATCGAGGACATTCCAGAGAGCTATAGTACAACTTTCTCAAGAAACTGCAAGTGTATATATAGCCAGAACCATGCATTAATACGGTTGTCAAAATTATGGGTGTCAATCTATAGGTTAGAAAGTTGGACTTATGTGGAATTACCAGTGGAAATATGTACGTCCTCCTGTTCTGGGGACATGAAGGAAAAACAGCAAATCCCTCAGTGTGTGTTTGTCTTCTCTAACTTCTTGTTCAAGTGAAGAAGAAGCCCATTTTTTTACAACTCTTTCACAATGCCCAAAATCATTCCTAAAAGGCGAAGCATTCGCTGATACAGAAGCTGTGGATGAGTTATAAGGACCCAAAGAATAGCATCCTGACCAATATAACTACCCAAGTAATGCAACGAAACGAACCAAAAGAAAACAGAAAGAAAGTAACTGAAAAACGATTTACTCAAAACAACACGTCTGCCATTTTGTTTGTTACTCAAATTGGTTCACATTGCATAATGTTAATCTCCAAACAATCCCACCTAAACGGCCCGAACATATATTTAAAAACTACATTGTACAGTATTACCAAAACCAAAAGAGCTATCTTGAAGACTAAAAATTAAGAAATGATATAGAGTAAATTAAGAGCAAGCATAAGAGACACAAATTGTGTTCGATACATACCGAATCCGAGAAGCAACAGCAGGATAGAGAATTTCAGAGTAAGATCCATACACCTTATTCCTATTCTCCAACCACTGCTACAAGTAACAAGTTTAACAATATTCAAAGTTGGTATCTTTCAGAAGAGTTCAGAAAAAAAATTATATATATCAGATGACAAAATAGTATATCTATCAGCACACCTTTAAACTAATTCTATTTGCTTTGCTTGTGCAAAATTTTCCCAGAAAAATCTCTTCTTTTCCTACCAACCAAACAGGATTAGAACCCAAACCCCCAAAATTCAAAACAAAGACCAGACATTTCCGGAATTACAAAGCTGAGATACGGAAATATGCAAACTTATAAGAACCCACAAAATTGAAAACCCTAACGACAAGAAAGGAGAGCGAAAAAAGGGGGCAATGGAACAAAATTCGATACCTGTATCGAAACCAGGGGTGTTGTGTTCATAAACGGTGTTGGGAGTGTAGCAGACAAACGGAGGACGATGAAAGAGGGATGAGGGCCCCACCCTTCAGAACCTTCCACAGATCCTGAAAAGGCCGGTCGGTCCCACCCGGATTCAAATTTTCTCGGCAGCCAAACAACCCGATTTTCTCAAAAATTTTGTTTCTCTCAATCTCTCAACGGTTGTGTGTGAGGATGTGTCCGTATAATTGCGCGCGCGCGACTCCAAATGGAAAGTTTCGTTGCATGGAATGAATTAAAATGTTTTGTCCTGGCGCAATCTGTCCTCCAGGGGCAAACTCGTCGTATGAAAATTTAGAACACCGTTTTTTTTTTTTTTTAAATTTTATAATTACAAAACGATATTCTACTCTAATTAAAAAGATTGAATATTTTAAGAAAGAAACATGACATTCGTAATTCGCTACGTTAAGACACAGCTATAGCTCAAGGACAAGGATTGTGTGTCCTCCCGTGCCCTCCTGTTTATGTAGTCACGGTTAAATCACGTCAACATTTTATATTACTATTCATTTTTGTCCTATTATCTCTAAAAAAAAAAATATATATATATATATATATATAAAATGTTGACGTGGCTTAAATGTGACCATACAAAACAGAAGGACACTGAAAAAGTGAGGGCAGACAATCCCTGTCCATAGCTCAAGGGCCATTGATTGAAACTGATAAATACTGTAGCTCATTTACCGTATAAATAAATACGAAAACTTTTAAACTCAAGATGTTTAAGGGATATTACATTTGTTTTAGTAACAGACCAGCGTTCATAAAATTTAAACTGAAAATGTTAAAAAATAATATTATATTTGTTCTATTTACAAAACTAACGTCCATGAAATTTAAACTCCGGACACTTAATTTAACTAATTAAGCAGATCAAAATTGTGAGCTTAATTAAATATGTCAAAGCCAAAATGACCATAATATCCCCAGGCCAAAAAGCAGGTTATGGAAAGAGATGTTGGTTTTTAAGTTGGAAGAGTGGGGCAGAGGTGTTGGTAGTGCAACACAGGGTGTACCTCTCATGGTTCGATAATGGTGTACTCTGGTCTGGTTGGTATGTGGAAATATTATGTGTTTGTATTGGGGGTGGGGGCCCAAAGAAGAGTGGAGCCCTCTGCCTATCCTCACATCCCACATGATGTTTTGTCACATGCTAATATGGATTCTTTAATCACATTCGTTCATCATACATCGTGTAGTTAGAAATCATTATAATTTTTTTATTATTTAAAATTGAATATAAATAATATCTGATAAAAACTGGATGCACGATGTACGATAAACGAATATGATTGGAGGAACCCTCACAAAAAGGATTCGGCTCTCTCGCGTCATTGTTTCTTTCATTTTCCTAGTGCTACATGCTATAGGATAGGAGACCCATCAACTTTACAACTACCGCACCACTTATTATTTTAATTAATTGAATGAACTTGGTTTAGTGATATTAATTTTTACGTTGTCAAAATAAATTTTGAATTTAAATTTCATACAGGACAATTAATTTATTGGCACTTAATTTTTATTTGGAAGATTTCAAGTTTAAATACTTTGAATGGCAGTTATCGAAGTTAGTCTCTGAATGTACAAAAGAAATAAAGTGTTTTTAATCATAGTGATAGAAACAAGAGCACTCCTGTGAGTGAGCCACTAGACACATGTGCATATGTTTCACGTACACCGTGCATAAATATAAAGTAAAGTTTCAAAATCTAAATCTCTACTAATTAATAAAACACTTATTGTCAATCAAAATTTTATGAAATTATCCGTTTAACCTTCTAATTAAAATATTATATGAATAAATAATATGGGGTAGAAATGTAATTTCACACGACCAAATTCTGCTGGTTTTTTATCAAAACCTCACCTACATGTAATCTTAACATACTTCTAATTAAAAAAAAAATAATTCTCACTCTCACATTCTGTATCACTCTTTTCCTCTCATTCTATTTCAAAAAAAAAATGATATTCTCACACGCTTTGTGTATGCCCATATGCTAGTTGCATATTAATAAAACTCAGTTTGTCAACTAAAACTCTAGCAAATTACCACCTTAATCCTCTCACCAGAATTGAACAAAAATAAAAAAACATGGACAATTTAGTAATTATGCCTAACACAAATTTTATCCTTTTTTATACTAACATCACAGCCATGTAAATATAGCATATCCTATTTAAAAATTAAAAAAATAAAAATAAACTTCACTTTTCTCCTCCTCTTCCTCTCTCTACATCTACATTCCCCACGTTCTCTTACATTTTCTCTTCCGTTTTTTATTTGTCTTTTTCTTTTTTTAGTTGTCATCCGTGCTCATTAATGATAAGTCGTAGTAAAATAAAAAAAAAGAAATTTAGTTGCATACGTGCAGCGCGTGTGCCAATTGCTAGTATATATAAAACAAGTTTTTGGAAAAACAAACGAATCATGTACATCATCATAAGTTAATAACCTTACCAAGGTCATCACAAACCACCACCCTCACAATTATCATCGCCATCACAACCACCACCATCATCTTACCAAAGCAATCATATCTACTCACTCATTATATCATCTCATCATTATTGAACACCTCTGTTGCCTCCTCCACCACTGCTGCAATCAACCTCACTACCATTTCCGCCTCCGCCATCCCTATCGCAATCGTATCACCACTGCACTACCCCAACTCACAAAACGCTTATTTCCCGTTTCCTTCATTTTCAAGACACTTTTTTCGCGATTTTCATTTTCAGAGCATCGCTCTCAGCTTGAACTACCACTCTCATCTTAAACTACCAAACGTATTCTCAAATCTTAAACTACTTCGTGTAGAAGCACTTTTACTCTATTGATTTTGGTATTTTAAAAGTTTCATGATAACTTCAAATGCTTTGTGAATTCTATGAAAATCATCTCAAACAGTAGACAAGAATCATTCGATAATATGATGAAACCAAACAAAAAATGAATCGAAGAACGAGCGCCAAAGAGAAATGCCATCTCTCACAAAGATGAAATATCAAATCCTAATGATATCTACAGTGCTTGCTACGCCGTGTTCCCAACATCGAATTGAATTGATTGAATAAAAGAATGACCTCTACCGGTAAGTTTGCAGAGAACAACCAGCCCTGAACTTCCGTTATCTAGGCTTTACGTTCAATTCAACGGTATGACAATACTGATATTATCACGGTTTCACTAAAACAGCCTTCGAGGCATCAAGGTGATTAAGGCGGCAGGTTCCAAGAAGAAACTCCGGAAGCTCCTCTGGCGTGTTTGCCTGAGCAACAAGCATTGGAAGTCAAGCATGAAAATGGAATAAGTTGTCAAAGGAAGTCGATTTTTCTAAATAGTTAAGAGTGCATTTTACGCAAACATTATTAACGTGCACATGAATATCTTTACTTCTTTAGATAAGAAACAAACTGATAACATGGATGTTTACCTGTATTAAAAATGCCATCTCCACGACCAGATTGTTTAGGTACCCAAGGACAAGACTAACCACGCCCCTTGCAACGGTGGATGATCCAATGTCGATACCAAGCTGAATGATAGCCAAAGATATCAGAATTAGCATGTATTAGATAAATTTGCACCAACGACATCATTTTATTACTACAAAATTGATTTGGCTGCATGCAGGCAATAATAATATCAAGAATGCAAAGTAACTATTTTTAATCTACTTCAATAATTGTTTCAAGCTTACCTCCAAGTAGTTTTTCCCGTGGAAATAATTGATTTCAAGTGCCTGACCAATGAGGCACGCTTTCTTTCCTACACTCTGCTTAACAATCCATGAACCCTGAGGACAGAAGTATCAGTTAAAAGTTAATTGATCTTACTTGGACGAAGAGAGAAAGGTCAAATAATATTAAACTGAGTAAGAGATCTAAATACTTGAACTCCACCAGTAAAAGATGCATTTTCTTTTCAGGTAAATGGTGTCACATATTTTGTATTTTGTGTACATTTTCAACAAGATGATGGGAGAAGACCGAGTATGCCATTCCAACTAGATTACAACAATCATTGCATGTACCAACCTTAGATATGTATGGTATCAGCTTAAACCTTGAATTTCTATATGCGTCATCCCCCTTGATAAAACTCTCTAGTAAGGGTGTATCTTCAACTGGGGAATTCATAATATAGTATAGTGCCAGGCTATATGTAGTTGAACCTGGGACCTAAGTCAAACAGATAATTTCGTAAATATTGATAGGTGACAGGAAATAACATGCAAATAGTAATAATAGGAAGGAAAAAAATCATAGAAGACAGAATTTACCTGAATGTTCACAATGAAGAAGAATTCTCCCCTACCCTGTGCCACATATTTCTGCAGAACCAAAAGATTGTAAAAAGTGTGTAAATTACATTCGTCCTTGTCTTAATTTTATGTTTTCAGTTAACCCTATATGTGATAACTGGCTAGGAAAAATCTTAGCAATAAAAGAAAAAAACCACAAATCCTCAGTTAAATAATGACCTGAACAATGCTCCCTGGGCGACCTCCCAGATCATCTTCACGCTTGTCAGATTTTAGCCAGTCTGCAGCTACCATTTGCATCAACGTGCCCTTAGCCTTGACCTGAACAAGAGAAAGTAATGAAATATAAGATATGGACTAGAAACGTAGGTTAAAACTCCAACTGCCCACTGACGTATCAGCAACATTCAAGAGGAGAAAGAAAAATAACATTTAAAGAGCCCTGGATTAGAAATTCCTATAAACTACAGTTGGAAACTATTATTATGAAAACTTTACGCTTATGAACACCATGGTTACTAAATGAAACTGATATTGAAAGAAATTTCACAACCGACACCTAAAATTCATTGATCATAAAGCAACACATAAATCAGCATACCAAGAACATGCAACCCAAATCAGCATTCAAAGTATATACAACCTCAAAGCTTGACTGCAAACCATTTGGTGAGCAATTTTTTTCCAAAAAATCATGCTACACAACTATATCTAAGACATTTCTGTCCAAACCTTCGTATGGTCTTCCAGATAACTTTTGCCACGAATTAGAAAAGTAGAAGGATCCGCTGAAGTCCAACTGGAAGCCAAATTACAAGCTGAATCTTTTGGAAGAGTAGACCCATAGTGGCAGGTAATGTCTTCCCTTGCCATCTCTTGTAGGTCCACATAGCCCCTCTTCTGAACTGCAGCACACAATCGTGCAGAAAACTAAATCAAGAAGGGCGATATACAAAGGCATAAAATGTTAAGACAAAAATATTAAACACCATAATAACCTGCAAGATCATGCAATCTTTTTACAAAACCAGCAGCAGTTGACAACTTGGGATGATGTATGTTCTGCAAGTTGCAATCAGAGCCAAGTTAGAAACTCTTAGAATACGAAATAATTGTTGGTCCACATCCTAACCACTTAAGTAAACTAACAAGCTTATCAAGGTACGAAAGCAGAAGACCCTGAGCCAAAATCCCTGCTACCGCAACCTCCTAATATAAGTTATATAACTTATATTCCACATGTTGGGCTCTAAAGGTTGAAGGCCCACATGTGAAGAGCATAGTAGAATACGAAATAATTGTGGGTCCACCGTCCAGATGGCAAACCAACAATATAGATACAAGCACTAGTGTGGAACTTTAGAAGGTAAAAAGACATGAAAATAAGCTACAAATACAACTAACTAAGCATTTCAAGATTTCTATAACAAGTTATGAGCAGTGCAAGACGTAGTGGACTGAACTATGGAAGACCATGTACAGAGGTCAACATGATGATGTTTTGGACCCAAAATAAGTCCAGCGAAGCTAAAATTTTATGAAAATTATATACATGAGAGGGAGAGAGAACATTGGTGGGAACACACAAGAACCACCCAGTAACCGCGTAAAAGGAAAGGAGCATAAAAGTGGAATGATTGTCTAAATGTCACAAATTTATGCCCACATCGTTTACCTGTGAGTGCATTTCTGAGCCAAAATCAGGAATCCAGTCAGTTTCTGATTGATCACTGTATGGTGGTTCTGGCACATCGAAGAATTCATCAGAAGCATCATTCAAGCTAACAAGACTAGCATGTTCGGAAGGTGCTTTTTCTACTTCTTCAGCTAATTTTTCCTTCGTCCTCCCATCCCCAGTCACTGGAGCATCAGCCTCACCATCCCCTTCATTCTGTTGCAAACTAAAGTTTCTCCTTAGCTCTCCCAATGAAAATTCTGAGGAAGAATAGTTTCCCTGTGTTCTGAAAAACTCCCGTAGTGCTACAAATAAATTTATTCTTTTGATTCAATAAGTAGACCTCAAAATAATGTAAACAATGAAGAGGTTTGTATATATATAAAGCTCTATCAATCAAGCGTATAGAACTACCAGCAACCCTCCCTAGCATTTTGATGGTCATAGATCGGGCTGAAGAGCTTTGTAGATAAGATTTCCAGAATTTCCAATCAATAGCAAGCATGTGCTTCACAACTGATTGTTTCCCTTGGTTCACAGGGGTTATAACATATCCTCCACCTGCAGAGAGTGGTAAATGTCTCAAAATCTTGCCATTATTAACTTTCAAATTATGCACCTCCAGCCGAAAAGATCGACTAAGCAATAACCACTAGAACTCACAATAAAATCTTGAACAGGCAGTTGTACAAATTAAATTTAAACTTAAAACAGGAAGTGGAAGGAGAATATAGTTTTATCAACTCTGGAGGTATCACAACCATAAAAGTTTGTACCTATCCACACTAATATGCACCAACGTTATAATACGAGCACGTTGACGCTGTATCAAGTTCAACAACATGCACATACTCTTGTACGCGAGTGCACACACACACACACACGCAAATTCGTTGAAGGAATGAATACCCCAATGCTTCTTACTCATATTATTAAATGTCCAAGCTACGGACAACTATCCTATATTAAACACTTGTAAAGTCTAGGAGATTTATAAATATGTAAAATCTAAGCATACATTACTTTTAAGGCAGGCACGGACGTAGCCTTTCTGCGGTGGACACCTCTTATGAAACACAGAATGGTAGAGAATAACTGTGAAAGAAGACACCAAAGGAAGCTAATTTCGGTATCAATATACTTTTAAATGTAAATGCAAAAGAGCAAAAATAAATAAAAAACAAAAAAAAAACCACCATTTCAATACTACCATATGTCCCATCATCTTCCCTTCTCCAATAACGCCGCAACAATAGATCTCTTCGCTTCATTCCCCTGCAATGTATGAAATGTTGATTTTATAACTATAAAAAGAAACACTTACACAACTGCTTCAGAACATAATTCAAAATTATTGTAGGCCAGGGGCCTGACCATGGTAACCAATCGCTGTATAACTGCTTGTGAATGATATCCGTATGACCATCAAGGTGTTCAACCACATTTCCCTTGTAAAAACAGAAGTCCCATCTACAACATGGTGTTAATTTCAATTACAAAAATGCTTCATATAAGGCAATTTGGATAAGAAATTAATGGATACATGTATAATACAGATATGGTCAAGAGGAGCAAATACAAAGACAAAAGACAGACCACTCACTACATCATATAGGTTACCGCTTGAAAGTTCAAATGAAATCACTGGTAATATAAAGGCTAAGGAGTTATGATGGAGATCATGATGTAAGCCTAGACAAGTTGTACACAAAGGCACAAGGTGTATTTATGCCTCAGCGTTTCTAACAATGTATGTGTTTTTTTTTTTTTTGGGGGGGGGGGGGGGGGGGGG
>JAOTRO020000011.1:3000128-3020662 GCA_028566515.2 Pyracantha coccinea | reverse complement strand
CCAAAGCGGACAATATCGTGCTACGGTGGTGGAGCGGGCCCGGGAAGTGATCCGCCCCGGGCCGGGATGTGACAATTATGCTCAAGAATTATAGAAGAGAACAATTTATATTTTACCAAATTTGGCCATTTATGTTTCAGTTTAAGATTGCATCACCTATTTCTTAGACAAAATTTTCGCAACTACACTTTTTTTTTTTTTTTAACAAACGATATTATCTACATTAAAGGGGTATGAGAGTGAGTTAAGCCTCCTAATGGGCAAGCAATAATATGGTTCAAATTCGCTTTTAGCGAGAACCAAACATAAGACCTCTTATTTACAAGTGAAGAAGAATATCACTCGACTGTAGTACTAAGTGGTCAATCAACTGCACCTTAAATTGAATATTTCACAAATCTTTAGGCAAGCAAGAAAAAGTATGTTTTTTTTTTTTTTTTGAACAAACGATATTATATATACTAAGGAGTTGAGGGTGGGCTAAGCTTTACAATAGGCTAGCAATAATGTTGAACTTTAGTTCATTGGACATAATATTTTTCATAAAAGAAAAGAGACACAAGAGGGAAACTTATACAAGAAAACCTAGGGCAAGCTGGAGGTGGCAGTTGCAACTCTACCCGAAAAAGTGGGGGATGGAGTTGTAGCTGCAACTTGAGCTTTAGATGTGATTGGGATGAAACTAGATCTTAAGATTCAACCAAACACAAATCTGCCCATTCCTACGGACCCATGTCTTCAATACTCCTCCTCAAGCTGGTTCAAGAGGGTTAATTGAACCAAGGTTGGTCAGCAACCTTTGGAACTAAATAGAATCGAGTGCTTTGGTGAAGAGATCAGCAAGTTGATCATGGCTCCGAGTATACACTGTGTTAATCACTTTGGATTGAACTTGGGCACGAATGTAGTGACAATCAACTTCAATGTGCTTGGTTCTCTCATGAAAAACTGGATTCGAAGCGATGTGCATTGCGGCCTGGTTGTCACAGAATAAAGACATAGGTTCCTTGGTGTTGAAACCAAGATCAGCTAGAAGTCCCTTTAACCAGATTAGCTCACAAGCCGTAGCTGCCATGGCTCTATACTCAGCTTCAGCACTTGATCGGGCAATAACAGATTGCTTTTTACTCTTCCATGTCACTAGATTTCCTCCAACAAAAGTGCAGAAACCAGTAGTAGATTTTCGATATAGGGCATTACCTGCCCAGTCGGCATCAGTGTAAGCTATAATATGATTTGAGCAGTGTTTCTTCATGAGCAAGCCTCTGCCAATTGATCCCTTCAAGTACCTAAGTATTCTCTTGACCATTTCCCAGTGCACCAAAGTAGGGGAATGCATGAACTGACTGATGAGGCTTACTGAATAAGTAATATCAGGACGAGTAATTGTAAGATAAATGAGTTTTCCAACCATACGTTGATAGGTGCTAGGATTTGGCAGTGGTTCACTTTGAACATTTAATGAGAGTTTGCTCATGAGAGGAGTGTTTGTAGGCTTGCACTCTAACATGTGAGCTTCATCCAACAAATCGAGAACATATTTCCTTTGATTTAGAAACAAACCCTTGGAGGATGTGGCCATTTCAATACCAAGAAAATACTTCAAGACTCCCAAATCTTTGAGAGCAAATCGTTGATTAAGAGAGGATTTGAGCATGTTGATTTCTTCTAGGTTATCTCCTGTGATGATGAGATCATCAACATAAATAAGAACAATGAGCTTTCCACTTGTACCAGTACGGACAAACAATGAGGAGTCAGCGTGACTTCTCTTGAATCCAGCAGCTTCAAGCACTGAACTTAACTTTGAATACCATGCCCTGGGAGATTGTTTGAGTCCGTAGATTGCCTTGTGAAGCCTACAAACCTTATTAGGGTCAGTTGCTTGTGGATGTCCAGGGGGTAGTCTCATATACACCTCTTCTTCCAAGTCACCATGTAGGAAAGCATTTTTTACATCCATTTGAAACAGACACCAATCATTGTTAACAACAACAGACAACAAAACTCGAACAGTGCTCATTTTGGCCACTGGGGCAAATGTTTCCTTGTAGTCAATTCCGTAGGTTTGTGTGAAACCTCTAGCTACAAGGCGAGCCTTGTGTCTTTCCACATCACCATTGGAGAGGAACTTGGTCTTGTATATCCACCTGCTGCCTACAGCACGCTTGCCTTTGGGTAGATCCACTACACTCCATGTTCGATTCTCATCCAATGCCTTGAGCTCATCTTCCATTGCTTTTTGCCAGACTGGATTGTGAACCGCATCATGAAAGGTCCTTGGTTCAATATTATTGGACAGCTCATTTAGAAAGGTAGCATAGGTTGATGACAGCCCCTGATAGTTTAGGGCTTTGGAGATAGGATGTCTTGCATGGTACGTAACATACTCTTGTAGCCTCGGTGGAGGATGTCTAGCTCTAGTAGGGTTTCTTCGAGGAGCTAGGGAAGGCTGTGGCACAAATGGTGTGACTTCGTGATTTGGAGCGAGTTCCTCAATATCATGAGGCTCAGAATGTTGTTCGAGAGAATTACACTCATGTAGGCTACCAGGGGTAGGCAAGGGAAATAGGTCGTTAAGACTCTCCCCCTTAGGATCTTCATTGCCACCTTTAAAAAAAGGAGTACTTTCATCAAATCGGACATCTCTTGATACTCCAATCTTTCCATTATGTGGATTATAAAACTTATAACCCTTTTGAGAACATGAGTATCCTATAAACACACATTTAACTGCTCTAGGATCGAGCTTGTCTCGATGTCCAGCTTGAATATGGACATAGCAGATGCATCCAAAAGTTCTGAGATGGGAGATATCTATACTCCTTCCCTTCATTACTTCAACTGGAGATTTTGAATTAAGCACACGAGTAGGCAATCTATTGATGATGTAGGCTGCAATAAGTAGTGTTTGAGACCAGAACTTTCTAGGGACATGCATTTGTAACATTAGAGACCTAGTTTTCTCCAATAGGTCACGGTTCTTCCTTTCAGCTACGCCTTTTTGCTGTGGTGTGCCCACACAACTGGTTTGATGCAAAATTCCATGATTGCTCAAATAATTAGACATGTTATTAGATATGTACTCAGTGCCATTGTCCGATTGTAAGATGTTTAGTTTAGATGAGAATTGATTTGTGATGAGTTTATGGAAATCTTTGCAAGCATCAAATAATTCACTCTTAAGTTTCAAAAGGTAAACCCAGGTGACTCGGGAGTAATCATCAATGAAAGTGGCATAATATTTATATCCATCAAAAGACTCTACACGAGAGGGACCCCAAATATCTGAGTGAACAACCTCAAAAGGTTTACAAGTTCTAGATTTAGAAGGTGTAAAAGGAAGCCTAGTTGCTTTTGACATTTGATAGATTTCACACTCAAGGTTAGGCTTACAAAAATCAGGAAACATTTTAGTCATCACATGCTCAGAGGGATGGGCTAATCGAAGATGCCACATTTGGTATTCTTGAGGAAGACTTAGGTTTGCAAAAGAGTGCTTGACAGGCTTGAACTCTTTCGAAAGATAGTAAAGTCCATTCAAGAGAATCCCTTCACCAATCTTCTTCAGAGTAACACGATCTTGAAATACAGCACTGTGATGAGAGAAAATGGCAAGGCAGTCTAAAGTGGAGGTGACTTTACTTATGGACAAAAGCTTGAAAGGAAATGATGGGACATACAAAGCTGTGGACTCAATCTCATTACTTAAAAGTTTAAGTTTTCGTTTTCCTAGGATCGGTTCTCCTTTCCCATTTGCCACAGACACACTGGTAGGTTTAGACATAGTTTAAAAATTGTCTAAACACGAGGATTTGTTTGTGATATGGTCAGTGGCACCAGAGTCTATAATCCAACAATCATGAGTAATTTCACTAAATGCAGTGGATAGAGCATTGATAATACTTGAAACATTTTTTTGTGATGTGTTTTCAGACAAGAAACCTGCAAATTTCCCAAGCATGGCAAAAGGATTCTCCATTTTTTCTTCCTTATCTTCAGTGGTACTTCCTCTCTTTTGAAGAAAGCACGCAAATTCATTTATCAGATCAATAGGGTTTGCAGTGAAGTTTCACATTCCACTAGTGGAAGTACTAGCAGAATGTAGAGCCTTCGGAGTCATTTCTCTGCCTTTTTTTATTGTTCGTCATTCCTTATCAAAATTTGGCTTTAACTCCAGATGCAAAATCCAACATTTTTCCCTTAGATGCCATTTCATGTTGCAGTAAGTACACTTCCAATCTACCTTCTTCCCAACGAAGGATTTTTCACCAGTAGGTTTATAATGGCTGGTGAAAACCCTAGCCTCAGAATTAGACTTTGGCTCAATATGCATAACTTTTCTTCGAGTTTCCTCTCTTTGAAAATCTTGACACACACGATTAAATGAAGGGAGATCAGGTGTCATCAACAAGTGACTTCGCAGATCTTCATATTCAGCTCCTAGGCTCGTTAAGAGTTTGAACATTTTGTCTTCATCAGCTCTTTTAAGTAGAACAGCGGAGTCAGTGGTATGTGGACGATATAAGTCGAGTCATTCCATATGGACTTCATACTTCCAAGATGTTGTACAAAGGGTTGATTGTCTTGCCTTAGTCCAGCAAGATCCTTCTTGAGTTGAAAAATTCGAGCAGCATAATTTTGGCTGCCATACATCTCTTTGATGGACTCCCATAATACACGAGAGGATTCTGAGTAGCTGAAAATCTTAGATAACTTGGGTTCCATGGAGTTAAGAATCCATGACATCACCAGCTGGTCATTTACATGCCATGCACCATACGATGTGGGCGAAGATCCTGGTGATGGTGAACTTCCATTCACGTACCCTAGCTTTGACCTTCCACCTAGAGCAAGCGAGATGGCACGGGACCATGGTAGATAATTGAATTCGTTAAGCAGCACGGAGCATAAGCGCTGGTTAGGGTTAATCTCACCATGAATAACACTGGGAGATGAAGAGTTGGAAGGGCTTGAAGCCTCTTGGTTTGAAGAACTTTCTTCTGCCATTACTGTGAATGAACAACACAAACAAGGAACAAAGGTTTGGAATTTTTGAACAGCTGGAGCAGCAAAGACAGGACCCTATGGTTCCTGCTCTGATACCATGTGAACTTTAGTTCATTGGACATAATATTTTTCATAGAATGAAGAGAGATACAAGAAGGAAACTTATACAAGAAAAAAACTAGGGCAAGCTGGTGGACGTGCAGCATGATGGAAAAGCATGCTGATGGTCGTACATCATGGTAGAAAAAGGGGGTAGTTACAATCAGAAAATCTAGCTACAAAATCTTAGGCAAAGATTATAAGATTTTAGTGACACAAAGCCTTGAATCAAGGGAGATACAAAACTGACAGCAAGGAAGTGGCAGTTGCAACTCTACCCGAAAAAGAAGGGGATGAAGTTGTAGCTGCAACTTGAGCTTTAGATGTGATTGAGATGAAACTAGATCTTAAGCTTGAACCAAACACAAATCTGCCCATTCCTCCGGACCCATATCCATATCTTCAATATTTGATGAACCAAAGCTTAATCATTTGATCTCCAAACTCGTAAACACGTCTAAATAATAGTTTAGATCTTCTTTGACACCCGTTTCGTATTGATACCATATGAATCAGCCTTTTAACCCAGTGATAGTTTAGAGAAGAAGCAAAACCAACAAGCAACCGCAGAGAAATTGATGGCATTGATGTGCTGTATTGTATATAAATAGTTTAATTTCAGAATCCATACAAAATTGGAATGCAACTCCCTTCGCAGATCACAATTCCCTGGTGAAAGAAACTGGTACGGTAAATTTTCTGTACCTTGGTGAAAAAAGAACAAGGTAGAAACTTGACTCAATCGATCTCAGACGGTAAACTTCTCTCTTCTCTGATAAAACTAGCGACGTTTAAGATACATCTCAGCAAAGGGAGAAAACATTACAATAGGAATTGGACTCTTCCGACACCCTCCCCTCCCTTCTTTGCGGCCGAGTGAAAACATGTACAAAATGAGACAGCGGGATGTGTGGGGGTGGGGGTAAAGGCTTTTGTTTAACGGGATAAGCGTATATTTACCCCCTTCCTTTCTGAGCAAGGTATGCCTGGTCAGCGCCAAGGAGGCGAGCCTGAAATTCAGCCCACTCATTTTTGCACCTTGTTCTCACCTGCAAGGAACCAGGCAAGAAAAGTAACCAGTCAGTCACAATCACGGAAAATTTTCCACAACTACGTAGCACTGAATGACATGGGAATGAACACAATAGGTTTATGCAGTTTTCCCCCAACAATTATGAATGTAAGGATTTGAAGGCAGAAGAAAGTATGAAAAAGGTTGATTTACTAAGCCAGTAAATACATTGAAAGGAAGCCAATAAATCATGGGATATTATAGTCTAAATGATCACAACCATGAAAAAAATTATCGAAAATAATCGAGATGGTAGCTAAACTTCTGAAGTTAAAGGCAATAAGAGAAAAAGAAATACGATATCTTATTTTACCATATCACGTACCCCTTCCCATGGAGCTTTTCCATCCTCCTGATTTCCCTGAACATGATGATTTAAGAAGGATCAAGATCAACAAGTTATTTTATTACAGCAATGAAATAAGGGTTTAACACAATTCACGACAACAACAAAACAAGTAGCTACAAAATGATATGATAACTTCCTCCTTTGCAGCTGTGCTAATGGTCTTTCAAGTTAGAAAATTGCTTGTTACCAATTTAAAAGTAGAAAACTTATCACCTATAACCTCACATCAGACAGAGTGCTAACACCATCGCGTCAAAAGCTTTGACAAAAAAAAAAATATGAAACTATCAATATGCTTCCCCATCAACACCTGTATCAATCCTTATATAAGATAAAAGACTAACCAAATATCAACGGTTTCATGTTTCATATGATATTCTAAACACTTAACCAAAGCAAGATGTATGCATTGCTTAACTATTACTGTACCCTATACAGGAAAGGGAGACGTCTATGTATGAGTTTTGTTTTGGTCATAGTCCATGTACGATATGCATATAAATGTGCCGATACATGCATGGATTCTCTATCTAGAAAAGATATCAACGATGACTCACCTGGCCCCCAAGAGAAGGAATTACTTGATGAATAATCCACTGTGAATCAACTACACCAATCTTTTCATGTGCAGGCTGGTGAGACAAAGAGCATAGAAAACAAAAGTATTAGGGTTTTTTAAAGAATAGAGAAGCCTAGCTTATCTAGCAATTGCAACGCTTCAAGAATGGTACAGGCTGTCCATGCCTACTTTTACTACTCCAGAAGAATTGCATTCCAGAAATAGATACCACACATCTCAAATACATGTTAATAAATAAGTTCGTAAATCGCAGGCACTCATGTCGAGAGCAGCAGAACTCGTAAATGATCTATCCAACAAAAAGGTTAGGCATATTCCTATTGACTAAAGGTTTCATACATGTATTTTATGCATTTAAATTTTTATCACTTGGATTGGAATGAAGTTGGCACCTATTTACACGTTCCTTGGTTTTGAGTCTTTTGGCACATGCTCAACAACAAACCAACAATTGCCACCTTAATCTCAGTACGTGATTTTTCGTTTATGGAAATCCTCTACAGATATTAAATGAAATTACCTCTGAACTTTCGTGCAAAAGAAATAAGTATCACTAACAAAAATTAAAAGTCTTTTCTTAAAGTATTTTTCAGCTAGTGAAAATGGAGAGGGGCAATAAAAGGACAACCAAATGGAACTGTGAGAAGCATCATCAAATGCAGGTTTGGAAGTGAGCAATTGAAACACAACCAGCAATATAAGGAAAATCACATAGCAGCAAAAACCCTATAGGAAGAAAATACGAAGGAGAGGAACAATAAAATGCAAAAACTGCTAACCTCTACACATCTTCTGAGAGCAAAATCCAATCCCCATCCATGCACTAAATCATTCTACAAGAACACAACAAAGCATTTTGTTATCATTGCAGGGAAATTTAAGAAGAAAAGAAAAAATCCTTCAAAATAGAAGATCATATCATCCGCAATATATTGTAAATGACTACATCAATAGCCAGCCAGAAATTACAACGATACAACATACCTGAATCATATGCCATGCACAACGCCAAGCTTCCCGAGAAAAGACGGGGGCCATTATTTCCACAAATCTGAACACTCAGATGGAATTGTCAATCTGTTAGAATCATTCTGACTATAACTGAGACCAGTACTAAAAGAAAACAAACTCCCTCCTTTTCCAGCTACTGAATCTTCCTTCAAGCTAAAGTTGTTTATTCAATCTTGCTAAAAGTATAACCATAATAACAAGCATGCCCTCTGAACAACTTAGTAAACACTTAGACCGAATACAGCTCATGTTTCACCATGTTATTTTAATTTTTTTCTAGAACCACCCAAGATGTATGCATATTGTTTGAGAGCAGGAAAACTCACACAATCTTAGACAGGTAGACCCATATGCATGCTCATAACAACATACATGTCCACAGAAAATCATGCTAGAGAGAGAGAGAGAGAGAGAGATCATACGCAGCACAAGGAGGAAGATGTGGGTCACTACACCAGCCTGGTTTCTCTTCAGTATCCCTGCTTATCAATCCAGACATAAGGAAATTAATTTCCAATACATGGAACATTTATATCTGCATGGTGATTTGAGTGTCAGTGTATAGGGGGCAAGGGGAATTGAGTAAAAGAGGAGAAAGAGCGTACTTGTGAACTTCTCTGTCACCTCTCCTCTTTGTCATCTCCCATGTCAGTCCATTATTGGGCTCAAGACCAGGTTGAGAGATCTCCAAACCATATTTCTTGACCAACTGTATATATCTGGTAATCACACGGAACATCAGTTGGAGAATAAGGTAAAAGGGAATGAGAAGAAGACATGAATGGATAAAGACGAGAAACCATGTTTGATGAAAGACATGCAACTTACTTCTCTCCATTGAAATGTTCTACTCCCAAATCTTCATCCCAAATGAAAATATATTCATAAGCTGCTACGATATCAGGATGCAAAAATCTCTTAGCGTACCACCTGCAAAGCAATGGAAAGTATGACAACTGGCTGCAAAAGATCCATTTCTAAATGACAATGCAATAAGAAGAAAAAGACAACTCGTTTAAATTTTAAAAAGTTTGTTAGTTGAAAAAAGTCGCACATGAGAACTTTAAACTATGAAAAGCACCATTGAGACTTACCATTTTGCTTGTCTCTTCACACTAACATGAATTGCCCTCTTTGACCACTCAAACTCCTCCCACTCACTAGTCCGGCCATCATAGTGAAAGAGCAATATTGTGAAGTTCTCGGAGAACTACCAAATGTAAGAACGAACCTCGGTATTTTTGAACATCAAATCAATAATTAAGAGAAAAAAAAGAAAGGAGATAACGGAATTTTCAACCTTTTTAACAGCTGCATCAATATTCTTTTTCTGATTTATACCAACAGTAAATGATACCAAATACTTTGGCGTTACTTTCAGATCCTGCAGAGTTCAAGAATGTCATTATAAGCATTTTTCAGACCTAGTTTATTAAGCAACATGCAAAATACATAACGGCCTCCAAGATGGCATGTAAGAGTAAGACTACTACTGCAAGATCTTTCTTTGCATACAGACAAAGTTTGACTAGAAATTTCCACAATATTCCTCCGACTAATCTTTCCTTCCAATACCCATCTCCATAATCCGCCCTTTCTACTTAAACCAAAACCCTCGGATCCTAATTCATTCAGAAATGTGGATACACCATAAATAATAAAATTTAAAATGTTTTGAAAATTAAAATATGTGCAGTACAGCTACTTTCACTATGCCCATCAGATATCATACCTCACTGGGTTCACCCCACAATCTCCGGATATAAAGATCAGATTTAGGAACAATAATTCCTGGAGGTAGTGTTTCCGCACCACGCGGGTTTGTTGGAACATATATCTGTCAGAAAATTAACAAAAGGATGTGAAAGGACTATTACTTGGAATGTGATGGACATGATGAATTATGGGTGAAAAACTAGCTAGCACTACGAATAAATGTTTATGACCATGGCGGTCTGAATTACCAGGCCACAATATATCCTAAACATTTTGGGAACTAATTAACGTAGGATTATAGACAAAATTATGCAAAACCACGGATTCGGTCACCAAATTTAAAATTGAATTGCCACTATTGCGAAATATCTTGTACAATAAGTACAGTAAGTACCTTAGGGACACCCTCTGATCCTTCATCTTCAAGACTCTTGTTTGAAGGGGGAGGAGTACTAGGTCTACGTAGTTGGGTGAAGGCTACATCAAGAGATGTTATAAGGCTTGAAGGTAACCTAATCTGTGAAATTCAAAACAAATCACATACATATACACGTCCAAATTCGATATAGCCACATACTGATGAAGGGGAATATACCTTGCTTAGAGAAACCATCGGTAATGATACTCCAATAAAAAATCCAAAGACAACTCCCAAAATTGTAGTGAAAATAAGCCTGGCACTGTCATTTGATTTTTTAACCCGACTGAAAAGTTCAAAAAACAAGACTAATGATGAACAGAGAGTTAATGCAACAATCTTCAGGAAGCATCGGTATTTGGGATCTTCATGTTAATACGCACGTACCTGCGGTGTACGGTGCCCATTACTGGTGTTGTGTCTGAGACTCAACTCAAAAGCTCACACTCCCAGAAAAACCTCAATTGATTCATCAACTTCTCTGGCCAATATTGCATTCTTCTTCAACCCCACAATCTTCTATCAGACTAAAAATCCCCAAACTTTCACTCCTAAAATTAACATAAAAAATCACAACCGAATCAATTTAATAATTTAACCCTGCTCACTTCTCATTCCTCATATCACATTCTTCATCAAACCCATAATTTACTTGTATAAGTATCAAAATTAATTCATATCCCAACGTTCGATTAAACAACAAAATTCAATTGCAGCATACGAGCCTAATGAAACGGAAAAAAATGTAAAAAACAAAAACGAACAGGAATTAAAATTCACATTCTTCTTCGTTTAACGATCAATAAATTTGGGAATCAAAAAATTCAAAAAACACGAAGGGCATTGCGGAGATTCTATGGTTTGGAACTTACGGCGGTGGCCGGAGATCGTATCGGAGACGGAGAGAGAGAATGTAGTGGCACAGCGTCTGCAGCACCTCCCCCGGCTACAGTTGTTTTACGTTTTCCTCCAGTTTTGTGTTTGATCAATGTTTTTTGCCCGCTTCGCTCCTCCAGCTTTGATAAACGGACCCGGCTTTTATTTATACTCTGCTTCTATGCCTGCCACGTACGTGATTTATGCATTACATTTTACTTTTGGGCAACGTCCATTACATTTTAGGCGTACACTTTCCAAAATACGATGAACATGTCACATTTCTAAATCTTATTAGGTATATTGTTTTAGTTGAGCGATACTGTTAAGGATATATAAATATAATTATTTTCTATCATTACAATAAACCGTTATCCACAATCTAACAACAATATAAAATTATGTGTTAATAAAAGAAATAGTAATAGTTGCGAAATTTAGCAGATACTACAATTTTTCATTTCATTTCAATTTTGGTATTATTCTTTGTCACGTTTCTAATTTCTATGAGGTATAATATAGTATCCTTCTCCATTTTCCTTTCATTATATTGATTACAATTTCATTTTTTACATCCTAACCCAAAAACTATATGGGTCTACTACTAGTCAAATTGTAACGTAGGTGCATTCATTATGGTCATTGGATTTGCTTGCAGTGTCGACATTGGCTTTTTGGTGGCACTAACTGGGCCCTTATAATGCAAGTCTCTACAAGAATTACCCTAAATGGAGAAGTCACGTGTTGCATCATTCAATATTCAATTCTCTTTTTCCATTAATTGATATGATATGTACATATCACTTGTTGCATAAGATAATAACAATGTCAATGTGGTACGTACAAAAATACGGTATTCCTAACATTTTCCTTAACGAAAACATAATTCGCTAACAAGTAGAGAGGAATATCTTAGATTGTAGTGTTGATCATTCTTTTAGGTTTTTATTTTATTTTATTTTGTTTATTGAGGTTGGCTATAGGGTTTGTCAAGGTCATTTTTGTATGAACTACTTGCCTGTGAGAAATTATTGTGTAGTATCGAAATTCCATCATGCGGTAACCAGTTCACCATTGTTTGAACACGTTGATGGATTATATTACTATAGCCCAAAGCATCAATTAGTTCAGTCATATTATAACACGTAGATTGGTTATATCATGTTGCTATGTGCCAAATATACACTAGTTTCTGTTCCACTGGGCCTTAATTCAAAAAGACGTGGGAACTTATATGAAATCAATATCGCCACTTAGTATTACCATATAGTAATATTTATCTTCACTTGCAAGTGAGGAGTCTTAAGTTTGATTCTCATGAATGTCAAGTTCGCTACCAATTTTCTCTTCCACCACGCTAGGGGTGGTTTGGTATGGGATCCCAAACCAAAAATGGAATCCCAAATCCTAAACGGAAAATTTTCAGGACGGGAATTTGAAAACCAATCCCGAACTGAAATTTATATATTCTCAATTTTATAAAATTCTGAATTTTTTTCGGTATTTCAATCCCGAATCGAAATTTATGTATTCTCAAATTTCAAAAATTCTGAAGTTTTTTGGGTATTTTGGGATGGATCAGATTGGATTGGATTTTGGGTTGAAATTTGAAATTTTTTTAATGTGGGCTTAATTTTGGGGTTTTTTTTTTTGAACTGAAACTAGGGTTAACCAGGGCACAATGGCCAGCAAGAACAACGAAAAGCCAACAAAGGCTGACAATGAGACAGTATAATCACCGACATCACGGGATTACACACAAACGCAGCCACACATGGCAGAAGTGTCATCCCTCAAACAAGACAAAATCTACACAACTGGAGGGTAAGGAAGACCATCTTTGTTCAGAATTCTGACAAAAGAAGATGAAGGTCTTTTGACCCAAGCCAAGTCACGCATCTCCGTGTGAAGTTTGAAGCAATGAAGTCCGCCGCAACATTTGTTGATCTTGGAACCCAAGGCTAGGAGCAGGATTGGAAAGTCCTCCCCACCACACGAATTCGACTAAGGATTGGGAAGATTTCCCAAGCATAGCTTATCGAACAATCATTTAAACAGGTGCTGACATTCTTCGAATCCGACTCAATCACCACCCGAGCAAGATTCAACTCTTGTGCCAAACAGCACCCCTCCAATATTGCCAATGATTCAACAACAGTCGCATTAAAAGCCAAAACCTGCACCCTTTTTATCACTATACACTTGGAACCAAATTCCCGTACCACCAAACCCACCCAAGCCACAGGCGCACCAATCTTCCAGCTCGCATCTACATTAATCTTTGTCATGGGACTGGGATGGGGAGACCACAGGGTCATCCTATCAAGTATGGATGGATTCGGAAGGCTGCCTGTTCTAACCACAAATGTAGCAGCAGTAAAGGCTTCCCACACATAAGTCAGAGCATGTATGGTTTGAGAAAATGAGGGATCCCTGTATTTAAACACAACATCGCATCTAGCCTTCCAAATAAACCAATAAGAGGAGGCCACCAATGATAGAAATCGGGATTTAGACTCTTTTGAACCCAAGTTCAACTTGAAAAAGGGAAGATAGCCACGAATCCAAGGTCGTAATAGATTCTCGGTCTATTCATAGATTGAGAGGCCCACCAAACCAAATAAGCTGAACCCACGGGCAAAGAAGAATAAGTTTGACTGTTTCAACCTGTTGGTGACAAATTAGACAGCGAGGGGAAATAGTGCATCTCTTTTTAAACAAATGAGCTTTTGTTGCAATAGCCCCCTGTGTACATCTCCAAACAAAATTCTTAATTTTGGGGGGAACCTTTAAACTTCAGATTCCACTCTACACCACATTCTTAACAGAACGAGAGGAGGATGGATGACCAGACTGCCCTCTTAGGGATCGTCTATGGACCCACCTGTAACCAGATTTTACTAAGTATATGCCATTTTTTGCTGCGGGCCAAATAAGACGAATGGGGGCTTGCGAGTTCCCCACTTGAAACATGGCAATGGCATTCCCCCTCAACCTCAGAGACGACATCCGTGATGTCATCGAACCTCCACGACATTGAAATCGGATCAATTATCTCAGCCACCACCTGCGATTTATCCACCTCCGCCTCCCCCGTGGGTTTGGATGCCTATTCATCACACCGGGGACCCAATTATCTTCCCAAAGCCTAATTGAGTTTCCACTCATAACCTGCCATCTAGCCCCTTGAATAATGAGGTCGCATCCTTCCAGCAAGCTTAACCATGCCCATGACGCCCGCCACCCCCACCCCTCGCGCTTGGCATTAAGAAACGAGTCATGAGGGAAGTACCGGTCTTTCAACACTTTTGTCTATAAGGTATCTGGCTCATGGATTAATTGCCAACACTACTTGGCGAGAAGAACAGTGTTAAAATCCATCAAGTTTCGAAAGCCCATCCTACAATCACCTTTTGTATAATCCATTTCTTCCCAATTCACCTAGTGGATGCCCCTCTCTTTATTTCTGTTTCCCCACCAAAACTTAGCAAGGATAATGTCAATCTCTCTACAAAGATGAGCTAGCAGCCAGAAAACATTCATCCGATATGTTGGAACTGCCGGAGCGACCGCCTTGATAAACACTTCGCAGCCAGCCTGAGAAAGAAGTTGTTGCTTCTACGCCATTACTTTTGCTAAAACCATCTCCTTTATGTACGTAAGAGCATCGGGCTTTTCGATCGACCCCAAATCGTACAAATGCCCAAATACACCCCCGGATCATCAACCTGTGGCATATCGAGAGTATCACACAAAACATGAGCAATCACCGTAGGGGTATTGGCACTAAAATAAACAATAGACTTTTGCAAGCTAACTTGTTGCCCAAAGGCATAGCAGTAAGCCCTTAGAAGGTTCGAAATATTATGACAGTTTTCCGGTGTAACAAATGGGTAAACTTAGGCCCATTCATACTTAGTTGAATGTTATCCAGGAACCTGAGATCAACAACCCTCTTAATTAGTCGAGAAAACACTTCACTAACAATCAAGAAGAGGTAAGGTGAAAGGGGATCCCCTTGCTGCAACCCCCTCGAAGGCTTAAAGTTCTTCCTGGGTTGCCCATTTATAAGCACTGAAAATTGAACTGAGGACATGCATTGCATCACGACTTTCACCCACTTATCACAAAATCCCGGCTTAAAGTTCATCCCATCTTTCTCATGACAGCTTCCAGAAAATCCCATTCTACGTGGTCATAGGCTTTATTCATGTCGAGCTTGATACCAAGTTCGAACCGATGCTTAGCTTTCTGGAGTTTTAGGAAATGGGAATCCTCGTGTGCCAAAATAATATTATCCTGTATTTGCCAGTCATGGACAAAGGCATTCTGACTAGGAGAAATAAGCTCCGGCATAAATGATTTAAGGCGGTTGGCAAGAATTTTAGAGAGTACCTTGTAAGCATAATTGCAAATATTTATCGGTCTAAATTGATTCACTGACTCTAGGTTTGGGACTTTCGGGATTAAGGCAATTTACGTTTTATTTATCTGCTTTGGACAACCATCATCCCATAGACACTCATCAATAAGCCCCCTGATCTTTAGAGCGATGATCTCTTAGAAATTTTGGTAGAACACCCCCTGAAAACCATCGGGACCATGCGCTTTCAATCTTCCCATTTGATAAACTGCATCCATGATCTCATTGTCATCAACACGCCGCCTAAGCACATCATTCATTTCCGTGGTGACAATTGGATGTAGGCAATCTAAGATATCACCTCATTACCGGTCCCCCACAGTCGAGCATAGCATAGCGAAATGATCATCCACCAACTGTCTTATTCTAGAAGGTTCATTTATCCAATTTGCACTGGCACTTTGTAGTTTAACAATCTGATTTTTTTCGTTGGCGGTGCGTCGTTGGCTGATGAAAGAATGCGGTGTTTGTATGTAGCCATCGGAACTGGGATCTTTGGTGCCACAACTATTCCTCCTGCTCATCCAGTCTATCAATCTTCACCGTAATCTCTTTAATCTCATCCAAGTTAGACGCCCAATTCAGTTGCAGCTTACCCAAGTGAGCAGTAAGATCTTCAATTTCCTTCCTCCTACCCTTGAAAGTCTCTTGGCTCCAGCTTTTGAGATTTTTCTTAGTTGAATGAATCTTCCTTTTCCATTTGCTCATCTACTGCCCATCAACCCTCAAATTCCAGCTCCGCTCAATCGTTTCCTTACATCCCAGCTCCTTGCACTAAAATGCCTTCAATCTAAACAAGGGCTTTGCTTTTCAACCTTCAGTTCATTCATAACAATTAGGGGGGAACTGTCAGAAGCCCGCACCGTACCATGCACTCTTGTAGTTAAGGGCCACTTTTCTTGCTAAGCACCATTAACCGACCTTCTGTCAAGTCGTTCTTGAACCAAAGAATTGTTGCGCATTCTTTGCTATGTATATTTAGGACCAGAGAAACCTAAATCAATCAGCTTCATCCTGTCCATGAACTCCTGAAGGTACCTTGGGCATGAGAATGAGCCCTGTGAGCCACCATTTTTTTCAAATTCCAATAATATTTCATTTAGATCACCTCCACAGAACCATGGTCTGTCTGTAGGCCCCAATTCATTCCAAATCCACCTCCAGAATTCTTTTTTTTTTTTTTTGACCTGTAAGGATTGCCATAAATCCAAGATGCCATAAACCAATCAGCCTCGCCCCATTCTCGTATCTCGGTGTGAATAAGGTTTTTCGATGAACTAAGTACATTAATTTCCATGTTATCGTTCCACTAGAGGCTCAGTCCACCTGCCGTTCCATTTGGAGGAACATCAAAACCCATATGATATCCCATCTATTTTCTCACCCTTTAAATTATGTGATTTTTCATTTTGGTATCCGATAGAAAAATCACAGAGGGTCTATACTGTTTAATCAGCCCATGCAAGGCTTGAACTACCGTCTTCGACTCAAGACCACGACAGTTTTAAAGCAAGTAGATCATGGCTAACTTGCAGCTATTTCGGGCCAGCCGCCACCACCACCTGTTGTAGACCCTATTTCTCTTGTCTCATATTCTTCCACTCCTTCCTTCGTAATGCCAGACACATAATTCTAGCCATCATCTCTCTGTATTGGCACTTCCAGAAGATCCTCATCTGCTAATGGAACCATTTGCCTTTGTGAACTTCCAGCTTTGGTGCTAGAACCACCAACCATATTTCTCTGTCCTCTTCTTTTTCCCAGTGCTGTACTCATTTCTCCATTTTTTGGCCTTTTGTTGGATGTCTGCTCCTTATTCCTTCCATCCTCAACAGCTCTCTTCATCCCCAGTTTCTCAATGACCCCTCCAAGGTGTTGGTCCTCTGTATTTCCAGCAACTAACACCGGAATGAGTTGTTGTTATGGCATCAGTTTCACCGAAGATGAAGTTGTCTACAAATCATCATTTAACCCCGATGGAGTCGACTCTGATGTAACTCGAGGGTAAACATGAATTGGATTGCTTGGCCCAGCTCTTGCAATTTCTGATGGTCCATCGACACCTATCTCCTTTATCCTCACACCTCTATTTTGGACTCTATTGCCTAGCCCCGTTAAATGTTAAGTCTTCCTTTGTTCAATTCCGTCGATAATCAATTGATATGGCCTATTTTGTTGTGATCCAGTTATAGTGTCTTAGATCGGCCCAACTTCACCGCCCTGGTTACTCAACGAACTAGATCTATCATTTTGGCTCTCCCGGCCTCGGCCTTGACCCCTAGTTAAGCTCCTAGCTTTCTCTCCCTCTCTATTACGCATGGTAGAGCCTCCCACCATGGAACCAGTATTCCTCATTTCTCTTCGTTCTCCAACACAGCGTCGCTGACCATGGGGCACCACCACTGATCTTTCAATCTTTGGCACATCACGTACCATCTTCATTCTGGTCCATTCACCATATCTAGTAGAATTGCCACTGATGGGTGCAAAGGAACACTTGTTACTTTCATGTTCTATTCTTCCACATCTGTAGCAGAAATCCTCCAGCCTCTCGTACCGAAATTACCCACGAGTCTCTATCCCCATTCCTAGTTAGCCAGCATCCAGATGGTAAGGGATTAGAAGTGTTGAACATCACTATCACCCTTAAGAAGCCACGGGCACGGGCAAGAGCTAGATCCTCCAACAACACAACTTCTCCAATTTCCTCAGCTAGCTTTCGCATATTTGCATCAGTACTAAGATTCAAGGGGATGCCTTTTAGTTGGACCCAAAAAGGAACCATATGCATCTTAACTTCTTCTAATGCAAGATCATCATGCCATCTCTTAACAGAGAAGTTCTTCTTCATCAAAGCCCAAGAAACTTGATCAAGAATTCTGGTTGCCACCTCCTCATCTCTAACTATTATAATAAAGGTGTTGTTTTAACCAAGTTAATCTGGACCTCTCTATACTCCTTCCAGGCGCTCCTTAAAATGTTCCTAACCCCCCATTTGTTAAGCGGGCGATCCACCAGAGTTACCCCCACCAGTTTGACCCCATGTTCCATATTTGTCAACTCCATCGCCCTTTCTAAGTGGACCACAAGATCATCAACATCCTTTTGCACCATGACTCTATGGGCTTTCGTTCTCACACTATAGTAGTCCTTGACTTCTTCTAGATGTAATTGGTTCTTGTATCCTCTGATAATGTAATGCCACAAGAAAAATACAAACATAGAAGATAGGAAGAATTTTGCACTTAACTTCTGCCAACTTTGTCCTTCCCACTTACCACCCATCTTCCTCTCCGGCCTTAAATGCACTTTTAATGGTTGAACTACTGCATGTCGAGACACGGTGACAGTAAATGTGAATCAAATCAGAGATCAATCGCCAAAGATAGGGAGTAAGGGCTCCCCTGGGATAGGGGTAAGACCCAATTTCACCGATAATGCCAAGCTCAATGACAGGGAAAGACCTCGGGTAAATCTCTCACAACGGAGGGAATGACTCTCATAGTGGAGAGAACGATTCTCACTTCAGAGAAAAAGCTTTAAGTTATGTTCATTTGTGTATCTTTAATAGTAGACTATATTACAAATAGAAGTATGAATTTAAGTAGTTTGAAACTTTGCAACATCAATTTGACTTGGTATGAATGAATTGATATTTTAACCGGTACGAATTTTCAAAATTAAAATGAGGTAAAAAACTTAAATTCTAATTGATATTAATTTTGAAAATTCGTGTCGATTAAAATATCAATTCATTCATACCAAGTCAAATTGATGTTGCAAAGCTTCAAACTACTTAATTTCATACTTGTATTTGTAATATAGCCTACTATTAAACTACTTAAATTTAACATTCAACATGTATGCAACCAAAATAAATATATATTTTTTCGGTTTGGTTCGAGATTCCCAAACCATTGAATATGTAATCTCGATTCCCGTACCAAACGGTTGGGTATGGATCCCGAAAATTTCGGCTTATCAGTTTGGGAATTTTTCCGTTTGTGAATATTTTGGTATGGGATCACGAATTTTTTGATTTGGTTTGAGATTTTTAGGAAAAAATTCCAACCCTAGAGTTTACATTCATTGAACAAGCTTTTCCTTTGCTTACAAAGTCAAATACAAGCCAATTTTTTGGCTGCATTACAACATTAGCAACACAATCCCAGTTTCCCTTGCCAAAAATCTGTTTTTCCTCCACTCACCCAAATTGTTCTCAGCACCAACCCCACTCACATAAAGCTTAAAAGAAGGAAAAAAAAAACAGAAATCACAGAAAACGTTTGTTTTTGTGTATAAATAAAGAATAATCAACTAACAACAATTCAATTTTTAAAATTTGGCACACCTCAATGGCAGACCTGTTTGATGATCAACCATCACTATCTCTGTGGCATTATTGCATCCAATCACATCCTGCCCCAACTTTGCCCCGGCTGCCTTTAGGCCTTTCAGAGAGACTGGTTGGTTGAAGAGGTTCAAAGATGGCAGCCTTGATGCTGGAGGCAATTTCCCACCTGGCAAAAAGTTTCTGAAGTCGTCCTTCAACAATGGCACCTCAAAATCTGACTTGTCATGCTTCACCACATTGTCCTTGGCACTGATATGTGCCCCGGGTTCCATATGATTAGTCGAAAAGCTTGCCTGGTTCGGGAAGTTCGGATAGAGACTGACGTACCCTCTGAGGTACATCATGTCTATGAGGAACTTTTTCCATGAAGCTTGCCATCCATTAGTCCTGGACTTGGGGATTTGAACCGGGTTTTTCTTGGCGTCTTCGGTGAATCTCATGTTCATGTAGACATAGAATTCTCTCCATTGCTTGGGGAAGAAGACTGCACCCCAACTGCAGGGTAACTGATGGAAATAAGGTGTGTTTGGATGGATGTTCTTGAAAAACTCGGTTGGATTCCACTTAGGCCTTTCTTTCACCACTTCAACCAGCTTAGGGGTGTAAAGAGAGATTGAGGAGAGCTC
>JAOTRO020000011.1:2947997-2967872 GCA_028566515.2 Pyracantha coccinea | reverse complement strand
ATTTGATTAAATATGCATTGAATTAATTGAAAAGAAAAAAAATTGAAATGTTTTTTAGAGTTTTTTGAACCCATGACCCGGGGCACGCATGGAGCCATCATGCTCCACTAGGAAAAGTCGATGCATATGGCATCCAACCTAGAAACCCTAACTCGCTTGCAACAAGACCACGACCTTGTCGTGCAAATTTCTATCAAAATCCGACATGGTGTTGTGATTTTTGAACCAAAATCATTGAAATTCCAGAAGAATTTCATCGAATTTGGGTGAAATTCAAGTTTTAATTTCATGGGTTTCCCTTTTTCTTTTACACCGACGTTGAGGTACCCTCTTCGTCACTAGGAATTGGCTTGCCGTCGAACCCACGACCTTGCACCTAGAACTGTGTCTCAAAACCCAACCGCCTAAAGTAGCAGCACTGCTTTCTTTTCCCGGCGACACAACCCAGTTCTAACCTGGGTGTTTTGGACTTGACCTAAGCCCACTTGGGCTTTATATCTCTACCCCGTATCATAGAGCCCAATTGGGCCTTTGTTGGACTCAGCCCGCGACACCAACCCATGGCTATGGTGTCCCCATGTCTTGCAACACATTGGATTGCGTCTCCCTGGGTTCATATATCTGCGTCATACTGAATTCCAGCTCGAAGCTGGAACATCGATGCATGGCACTGCGAAGCACCAGAGCATGCCTCTAAGTAGGCTTACAGCCCTAACTTGCTCCTTGCTACACCTAATCAGTGCCCATATGGCCTCTCATTTTTTGGGCCTATTCTTGAAGCCCGTTTGCCGCTAATGGGCTAGCAGCCAAATACTTTTGGGGCCTGATCAGCCCGTGTCCACCACAGCTCTTTTTTTTTGGGCCTAGACCACGGTACCAATTTGATAAGCCCACCCGTGTTCTTTGGCCCATTATTTTGGGCCTCCGATTTTAATTGTTTGTTTTTAGACAATTTGGGTTTTATAATTTTTCACTCGCACTTTACTTTTGGCCCGAAGTCTAAATAATTAATTCAATTATTATCAAGACTTGAAGATCTATTTGCATATTTTCTTGTTGCATATTTCTGTGTGTGTGTGTATATATATTTGTGTTTGTTTGCAAGAACATATGAACCTGAAGTTTATAATTATTTCGAAACCTGAAGTTTCAAGAAACATGTCTTGTTTGAAAACCTGAAGTTTTCCTTAAAAACATCACCCATGAAAACCCTAAGTTTTTTCATGTAAATTTAAACTAATACATGTCTATTAGAACCTGAATGTTCTACTCCCATATGAATGGATTTATTTTTCTCCATTACACTAGCCACATCTTGTCCATTTATTTTGTGACAGGAACATGTCGAATTTGAACAAACTCGACTTCACCGTTTTGGAGGTCTCTGGAAGAAACTAACTTAAGTGGGTCCAAGATGTGAAGCTCTACCTCATTGTAAGGAATTTGTGTCTCGTCATTGAAGATAAGATGGACAACCTAGTTGGCAAAGCTGAGAAAGCCACTGCCATGATCTTCATCCGAAGACACATTCATAATGCACTGCAAACCGAGTACCTTGCTGAAGAGGATCCACGAGCACTCTGGGTTGCTTTGGCAAATCGATGTCACGCTCACGTGACGGCCAGCATGCCTTGACTTCAGTCGGGGTGTGTCATAGACCCTCTAATTCGATCTCCAAAGATGTTTGAATGTGCAAAGTGTATGTTTTATCAAAGATCGTAGAGGATTGATCTAATCAAATGAGTTCACAAAGGTATGTTTTCTGATGAACTAAACTCCTTTTTTTGTGGTATCCAAACTATTATCACAAAAGGCAAGTGACCTTTTACTATAATGGTAGAAAGATGTTGAGCCCTTGCATGATAACGTGGGTTTAAACCCCGCTAGTGGCTAATCTAACAAAAATTATTGTTTGACAAAAAAAAAACTCATTGTCACTAAATTGATAATTGTTAAGACAATGGGTTTTTATTATTTATTTATTATTTTTTGTGGTATCCGAGTCTAGTTCATTTTTTGTGGTATATGAGCCACTGTCACAAACGAGTACAGTGCTTATTTTGTGTGATTAAAAAGAAACGGAACACAGTAAAAATGGTAAAATTTATTAGTTACAAATTAGTAGAGAAATAAAACTAAATAAAAAAAAAAGATTCATGAACACAGAGCCACATTGGAATAATTTAGATCTAGTAAATATTTCAGGTCTACCAATTACACAAAACAGTTCATAATTTCTTAAAAGTAGGACCATAAGAAAATGTAGCACTACGGTGGAGGCGGCCCAGGCTCAAACAGTGGAGGGCAGCAGCATTTAAATATACCGCAGCAGCACAGAATCCACAAGCTGCATAACAAAAACCAAAATTTAAAACAAAAATGCAGTAGCATTGTATATGCAGAAATTCTCCAATGCGGATAAATTAATCTTGCGGGATGTGACCATTTGTATTGGGTTGGCAGCTGGCTTATGCTCAAATCCCGTTAGTTTTATCCCGCATTAGAGAAAATAACTCCCATTGTGCATGATGTAGACCAAAAATATTGCAGTGAAAAGATCTTACCAGAATTCCAAGCATCCTGGTTGGTGATAGGGAGGAGGAGCAGCGGCTAGGAGCGGCGTGCTTGGTGGCGGCGGATCCATATCTGTAGAGGGTATTGGCAGGTGATAAGGAACAACAAAGTCCAAAGAAAAACGTTATATATATGTATATGATCCAACAAACCATGCTACCTTTCGCCAAGTCAGACACTCTTCCAACTACCATTCAAAGGAAGAACTTCCAAGTCATTTGCGTAATGTTTGCTCAACTAACACCGCTTGGCAGTTAAATTCAAATATGGATGTGCATCTGAACAACTACTACTCCCTAAACTTAAAGAGAACCACGAAAAACATTGCGGAGTACAAAAAGCACCAGCTGGTGGCTTCGTCGCAGTAATCCATCATTCCAATGGCGGGGAAGACTCACCAATTGGGATCATTAAACTGTCTAGTCTAGGTTAGAAACTTCTACTTTTTCAAGGAAATTGACACACCATTGAATAATTTGTTCTAAATATGTGCTTTATACAATGAAACTATTGCCGTTTCAGAGATATATATATATATATATATATATAAAAATAAAAAGTTGTTATAAAAATGTATTTCATCTTTTGGGACAGTGACCCACATAAGCTAGTAACTCCTAGCTATTGATTTTAAGTGTTAGAAGTTTATAACATTAGATTACTCATTATATATATATATATATATATTTAATTGCTTGGGGCAGTAGCTCACGCTCACATCCCTTAAGGCAACTTAAATCTAAAAGGAAATTTAATGATAACCTTAAAGATTAAAAAACTAGAATTCACTAGAAAGTATTAAAAAAAAACTCTCAAAATTTATGATTGAATACATGAAAGAAAACAACCCTAAGACCACATAAATATGGTTATATACCCTACATCAAGTAAATGAGATGTGTAATTTATGGTTAGCATTTTGAGCTGTTACTTGACCAGACTGCAACAATTATGTGCAACTGTATGCCACGGGAATAGAAAAATGTCTAGTGGTGACCATGTGAGAGCAGTTATGGGTATGACTTTTATTCTTTTACTAGTCTTTATATCATGCGCTACTTTAATTTATGAAAATGAGCATTCAAACATAGGTGCAAACATACCGGCAGATTATCATGACTAACTGGCCTAATCGGCCCGCACTTGCGGCCAGATAACTGTTATCCCAGGCATTACATGTGTTTTCTTCTTTTCGTTGCTCCGGGATAAATGGGATATTAGGGAACCAAAGTGCCCCTTGGTGAAAAAGAATTGCTGGTTATATGAAAATATGAAGGAACAAAAATGCTTTAAAAACTATCTTTTTGCATTTACTGAATTACAAGCAGCATACCATCCTTTTCATCTCCTAACATATTTTGAATGCTATGATTTCTGTACAACAACCAAACAAATACACAACTATGGTTTTCTTCAAAGAAAAAAGTACAGAGGAACAAATCTTCAGAAACCTGCTTGCTTCCTCGTGATTTCTTTGAGCAACCAACCGCAAACGAGTATCTGAAATAAGCTTAAAATCTGGTTTCCTTCCTATCCGTGTGCTTCAAGTTTGCTCTGGTCATGGGGGCTTTACCATTTGTTACGCAAAAAGACTCCAACCTGGGCTCAGTTAAATCCACTGTCTCAATATCATTCGCACGACAACTCCTGGCATTTGAAGTCAAGAGGATCAATCTCTCCATATAGTTATCTGAAACAGAATCCGCGTCTCTTTCAGCACATAGGTTACGGTCAATGTCTAGTGGCAGTGAACACCGAACTGATCCTTTACTGGATTTCGCTCGCCTTAGCTCCTCAGCATCTTTATGGCCATCCATGCCTATGTGCTGTCCAGAAGAATATTCAGATCAAGTCTTTATACGCATTGCTCAAATCATACAATATGACCTCCAGATGACATATGAAAAGTTAAAAAATGACATCAACCACATAGGTGTGTAAAAGCAAGAATTGGTAAGATTTCAATGTACAATAATTACCTGAAAAAGATTTACAGAAAAGTTTTTCCTTTTGGATCTCTCCGGTGAAATAGTCGAAAGGATTTGGACAACCTCACTCATGTTTGGTCTAGCATCAGGATCCAACAGCAGACATTCTTTTGCCAAGTAAGCCATTATCTGCATCTCCTCTTCTGGGAAGTTTCCATTTAAGTCTGGGTCCGCCAACTCTGTGATTACGCGCCTACTATCCAGTAAACAAGGCGTAGCCTACAACAAAGACAAAAACGTTCATATGCTACATCAATTTTTAATAACCCATAGATGTTTTTCTGAACTGGTTATCTACGATAAATTCATGTTAATCAGCATCGTGGTAACAAAACGGAAATTCATGCAAAATAAATGATGGATATATGTTCCTAGTAATAAAGTTGGCAATTTTCTATACCCATATGACAAGGCTTTCTTCTCCCTTAGTGGTTGATTTATGGATGGGCTTCCGACCCGTGATAAGCTCAAGAAGAACTACGCCAAAACTGAAAACGTCCGACTCAAGAGATGCTCTTCCAGCAATAGCATATTCCGGTGCAAAATAACCAAAAGTCCCCTGCATTCTTGCTGGAGAACTAGATGTGCTAGGGACACCATCAGCTTTTAAGCGTTTCGCCATACCAAGATCAGTTATCTGCACATATAAAACAAATATTTCAAAATATAAGAAATGCGTGCCAAATATCCGCTTCAAACTAGGCTATCTTTCAGTTCCAAAAGAGAAATGTAAACTGTGTTCGTAGCCAAATATCCACTTCAAACTAGCCTATTATTATTTCCCTTGTTTCATAAAAGAATCGGAGATTTCAATCAATGTTTCAAATAATCACATCTTACTTTTGCTTGCCAATTTTCATCCAGAAGGATGTTTGTGGATTTGACATCTCGATGCAGAATTCTTGGAGCAGCTGCTTCATGGAGATATTCCAAACCCCTTGCAGCTCCAATGGCAATTGAAACTCGAGTGACCCAATCCATGTTTTTCCCTTCATCCCCATCCAAACAATCCCTCAGGTTACCTTTATCCATGTACTCAAATATCAATAACCTCTCGACATTTTTTCCATGGGTTTCAAAGCAGTAGCCAAGCAAAGGCACCACATTAAAATGATTAAGTCTGGCTAACATTTCAATCTGAGAAAAGAACAGATTGATTAAGTTATTTCTTCTGTTAAGAAACCGATAAAAATGGATGTTGATGTATATCGACAAACGCACAGAAAGATGAGGTATTACCTCTGTTAAAAAGACAGAGTCCATGTCTGGCCCTTTCAAAGCTTTTAGACGCTTAACTGCCACAACTTCGCCATCATTGAGCTGGCCACGATAGACATAGCTGCTTCCACCAAGTCCTATTAGATTGGAATCTGAAAACTTATTGGTTGCACTTTCCAGTTCAAAATATGAAAATTGAATAATTGCTCCAGGTATAGCTCGGGGTTTGCTCCTCAATACGCAAGAGGTAAAGCAGCCTGTTAACTGAAACGGAATAGTTATAGCAGTTCCTGTACGGAGAAAAATATAAAAACAAAAATTATCAGGTTTGAAGGAGTACTATAAAATGAACAGGCTGAAAAGATGAGCGGGTTTTTATAGACTACGATACAAACTCTGCTAAAACACTCCATAGATCAAATTACCTGTGCCTTTACTGATGGGGGAATCCATATTTATTTTGGTCTCAATCAATGAGGAACTCTTATAGCTAATTAAGTTGGAAGCACTATTGCAACTTGATTCCTTATCAGGCGAAAATATTGGCGCTTGAATCGAGCACTTAGCCCTTCGGCAGAAGTAGCATGCCACCGAGGAAATAAAAGCAAGGGTTGTGAGTATGACACATGCTAAAAGAATAATCACAACAACTTTGCTCGAAAAATGATTTTTTGAAGGCTGTGCTGCATTGAGAGATCCTGTTAAGAAGAAACACAGAACAAGTCACAATCAAATGACTTCAGAATTCAGATAAAGAAGTAATGTCGAAGATATAACAAAGTCTATCTAACTTGTAAATCAAAGATATAACAAAATGTCAGATGTATGTAAAAAAAATATCTGGAAATTCTTTGTGGGCTAGATTATGGGTGCGTCAATACATCAAAATCCATGGTCCCATAAAGCAATCAGCTTTAGAAAACAACATGATTTATCATTGTTCTCTATAAAGTGGATCGGTTGACTGATGTGTGTGTGTGTGTGTAAGAGAGAGAGAGAGAAAGTACCATAAGTGCAGTTGCAGGCTGTAAAACAATTCGGATCACAACCGTCAGCTGCGACTTTAGGAAGCCCATTGGCAGCACATATGCATGTCCATGTAGTATTACTTCCAGCATCTGTATCAGAGGCATTCAGTTTATATTGTCATACATCATATAGTATATACAAGAAAAACAGGTACATAAGAATATTCCAGTCACGAAAAAAGGGACAGTTCTTAATCAATGCAATGAACGCACAAACATACAAGGATTTAACTGAAGCATTTTTATATATGAATTAACTTATATAGAGCTTCCACCTAAACATTGAGTGAACAAAATTTAAAGAATATGCATAAAGAAATGAGCAAGTGCATTCAAGAGCATATTATACTTAATATTGTAATATCTATTGACCAGAAACTGTTATTTCAATCCGTTTCTTTCTGTCCGATATAAACAGAAACAAATACAAAGAGATAACGAAAAGAACAACTGTTAAAAGTTTAGGCAAATAATGGTGTATCAAAAGAAGTGTAAAGCTTTTGGGTGATTGTAGCATAAACATCAGCAGCATACCCTGACTGCAATTACAGGATGCTGAACAGTAAGGTTCTAGAGTGTAGCTCACGTTTCCTTGATATGAGCATCTGCATGTCCAGTCAGTCGCATTCCATGCACCGGAAACCTCATCTGCTACGACAAATAATGAAAAGAAGATTTCCATATATTATTTAAACAATACTGATACTACGAAGAAGTTTGATGGGTAACCCTTCTAATATGGAAGCTCAAGACTATAAAAGAGAAACAATGCGTGCTGGTTATTTGGATGTTGGAAAAATATAAGTATCGCATATCACCAAGCAACATACTTAATTCCAAATTTGAGCAAGGTGTGTCTTGGATTTCCCATATTGCAATATCAATAAATCTTTTCATAAAAATATCAGCAATGAGAAATCAATACTAACCACAAGCACCTTGCTGAATCACGATCAAGGTTATGACACAGGCAAGGGCAATCTTCACTTGGAACTTCATTTATCCTAACCTGAACAGTATAACAACAGCATATTGAATCCATAACGAAAATGAATATTACATAAGTAAAATAATAAAAACTGATTCGGATACACTTTCTACTCCTGATGGCAAACATAGCGCAACAATTATGTAAGAATCAAGTAAATATTTTCCCTAAAATGCTGTGAAATACAAACAGAAACAGGTGACTTCATAACAACATATTGTTAGAAAACTAACGTTGGGTTAGTGAGAAACTTCAGACTTCTGTGGTCTCAACGCCTACAACTGATTATTGATGTAGATTATATCAATTCAGACATAAACACAATTTACAGAACCAAAAATCTTATCAAAATAATTTAATAAAACTTTCTTTTTCTCACAAGAAAAAAATTCCCTGGTGCTAACACTATGAAGTTTTATTTTACATAAATAAGTTGAGTGGAACAGGCACAAAGGTGTAAACAACTAACCGTCCCACCCATTTGATTCAAATCCTTTGCCGTGCAGACAGTAAGTTCCAAAAGATTCAAGGAAAAGGAAAAGAAAATTAAAATCAGATGTGATACTCTCATAAATCCGGAATCAAACAATAGAAAGTTAGGCAACCATGTAGAAGAAAATATGACTGGCAGGTGTTGTTAAATTCATGGTTGGCCAACAAATTGGAAGCTAACTGTTAGAGAATCCAGTCCAGATTCATCACCTTGATTTCTCCGCCATGGTTTTCTGCACTTGTAATTATCATTACCCTAATTATAAATAATAGCACAATTAAGCACTAGACTTAATACATTTAATCATCATTGTACATGATATCATCCCTTCCTCTCCTTCTCACGAAATCTTTCCATCCTCCCTGTCAGCCATCATGGCTTCTACTTCCTCCTCTGCTTCCGCAGCTGTCTGCTCTGTTTCCCTCACCTCTCCCTCTCTCAACACCCAAGAACTTCTCAAACTAGACGAACACAACTACCTTCACTAGCTCCGGCAAATCAAACCCTTCCTCATCGGCAACGGCCTCTGGAAATTCATTGACGGCTCTCACCCTCCTCCAAGTATTCATAATTGTACACTAACAATTGATGGCAACCCACTTTGCTGTGCATTCAAGCAAAATATGTAGTACAACATGAAGTTTGACCATGTGGTATTGTCAACACACAATTTTGGCGAAAACGACTTCACAAAATTATTGTTGACCCATGGTTACGGATTGTTATACCCAGTCTCATAATTACACACAACTAAAAACACAAATGAAGAAATGACCATTAAAACAACCACATTGCCTTTGTCATTAAAATCTGTAACTGTGGCAGAGTTGCATCAAATAAGAAAAGACAGTAAAATTCAAGGCTTGCCGGTTGGGGATCAAGCGAAAATTTGCCCCACAAATGAGCGCCAGCCACCGTCTATCATCAATGCATTACTGCTTTTAGCAGTCCCACGTTCTTTAAACTATTTAAACTGCCTCCCCAAACAGTATACAAGAACTTCAAAAGCAATAAGGTTCCTACAAACAAAAATATACTTTCTTCCCAGTAACTCCACAAGACTTCACAACAAGTGACATTGCTTCCAAACAGATAGAAAGTATAAAGCTTTTAGAGAATTAAGGAAAATCGGCACACCTGAGTAAGTAAAGAACCACAGCAGAAACAGAAATAGGAACTTTACCTTGACTTACAAAATACAAAGTGAAAAGTAACAAGCATGAGTTCAAACTACTCAAAACAATCGCGACTCCCTCCCTCAGAGTTCAAACATGAGTACAAGTACACAAACTCGAGCACAGCAAACCCAATATAACAAAGACCAGAAAAGTCTAATATACGCAATCCTGTCACAAATGATGGGGTGAATATAGAAAATGGACAATGCCGAAAGGACAAGTGACACAAATAGCGGGGAAAGAGACAAATGGGGCTCATGAAAACATGGATTGGAAAATAGTAAACTCAAAACAAACCCATCAGCCACCTCTCTGAAAGCTGCCATTTTCCATATCAGAAAGAGACCCCTCAGCTGCACCTAAAATCTAATCCAACATTACCGAACGAAACCCCACAATCTGTTTACCTTTCGCAAACGTGGCTCAATACTCAAATATTAACTGACCTTTCTAAACTTTTCAAATGGGGAAAATATTCAGACACCCCAACGGTTGAAAATTTAAAAAAGCTTCCTATTTTTGTATTCACATTACATTGGGGAAACAACGGTTATAATTCATCAAAGACTTTTACTTAGCTTCAAAGACAGACAATCAGACATACATGTACTGCTACTCAGTCCGTAAAGCGAGCAAAGATTGAGCTCACGCTGGGGCCTACCAATCTGTCGGCTGTGGAATGTGGGCCCAATATTGGGTCATAGTGGGCCCTGCTTATTCAGCCAACGTGAATGGGTGAAAGGATGACGTAATAAAACCACGGTTGAGAAAAAACTACACAAACCCTACTCACCAACCAAACTTTTCCAAAAGACGTATACTTTTTTTTTTTGTTGACAACGGGGCATAAGCCCGAAAGAAAAGGAAGATTACAATAGAATATCACGAGGTCATGAGACGCAAACTATATCTGCAACTAGAAACCGATGATAAGAAGGTGGAGCTTGCTCAAAAAACGCTGGACCCAAACTGCAAAAGACCTATACTTTTTTGTCAAAATTACAGTCACCAACCGAGCCTATTATATTAGCTTTCTTCATTTGTTAAATTAAATCAAGTTTCTAAATTTCTAAATTCGTGTATACAACAAATGAAATTCAAAATTTTAGGATTTGATTTGTTGCGGAATCTTCTACTACTTTGTTGTTTCAAAATTAAAAACTTTGTTCCAAAAAGGATCAAAGTTGTTTTCTTTGTGACAGAGGAGTATTTATCTTTCGGAATTCGAACTTGACTACAAAGATACGGATACTGCTATGACCAACTAATCTAACCCAACGACAGTGTAGAAAAAAAATAAAACCTTAGAATATGTACTGAATTACTAAAACACCCAAGAGAATGATCTCAAATACGTTTGTGTCCAATAACCAGAGTTAATTCCCTCTTCCGCCACAAGCTGAAATGAGTCCACCGGATCCGTGCAGAAAGAAAAAAAAAATAGAAAAGCAAAAATGGCATGGCATTCAATTAACAAACGCAGGAAGTGATTTTTACCTTGAGAAAGAAGTGATTCTGAAATACGGCGGCTTCTGCGATTTTGTGGTGCCTCCTTAGGTGCTAAAGAAGCCGGAAAATGGCGTCTGAAGAAGCGCTTTTGAGAAACCGAATCCGCTTTCTGAGCTCAGGCATTTCGGATCTGATAAACCAACGATAATATAGAAGAAATGTAGGGAGAGAGAGTGAGCGACAGCCAGAGCGTCTCCATTTTTAAGTGCGAGAAGAAGCTGCCGTTGGATGCCGCTGTGTCTTCAGCTGAAGATAGATAGTGAGGGTGTGAAAGTGAAAGTGAGAAGTTTTGCAGAGAGAGACCCATAATAATGAGTTACGCTGAGGTAGCTCAGTCTCGCTTTCCGAGGTGGTCCCACTTCATTGTACATTTCGGATAAGAGATCCGGAGGTCACGGATCAAGTGATCCGGGCTTTCAAATTTCATCAAACGGTGTACTTATTTTGATTCTTTAAAAATTGTAATAATTTTTACCGTTGAATGAAATTTGAAAAGTCAGAATTACCTGATCTGATGACCTTGATGGAAAAGATTCGAAGAGGATCTCTTCTCTACACTTCGTTGCACTTGTATTCTTGAAGGGAAGAATGTACATGGAAGCACTTTTTCTTATCATCCTAAACTTTAGTGTATGTTTACTATACACTTAATCATTTGTTACGTGTCCTTTGACTAATCTTAGTTTTTTTTTAAATTAAAAAGCAACATATAATGTGAAAATTAATTGGAGTTAGGTGAAATGACATATGATATATGATTAGGTATATGACGAGTAAAGTTTTGAAAAACGCTAAGCGCTAGTGGGGTGGCGAGCTGGGACCTAAACAGGGCCTTAGGTTGATTTTAGTAAATTTATTATATTTATACTTATACAAATACATAATTGTATTGAGATACATATATTACAAAATAAGATGACATAGATTATAGAATATTATAACATATTGAAAACATGTGGAACAAGCATATAATGAGTGTTCATCCAAGTATTCAACAAGTCTCATACATTTTATTAAAAAAAATAGAATGTCAAATTAAAATTATTGATTTTTTGTCTAAGCGAGAGTCGCGACATAGGTGGGTCTAGGCGGGCTAGACAGACGCCTAAGTAGGTCTAGGCACATGCATAAGCAGGTCTAGGCGCCATTTCTTAATTTTCAAACGCCTAGGAATTAATCGAGGTGGTGGCCAACCGCCTAATGTTGCCAGAACAGTGATGGTGAGCATACACCATAGTTAGGGTGGTGAGCAAAAATGCTCCAAATGTATGTCCTTAGGGTGGTAGTTCATGTACATAGGGTGGAGCATTTAAGAGGCTTTTCAGTGCGACGATCATGATCCACATAGTTATAGCCAGGAAAAATATTAGGAATATCGTATTTAGGAGTTTTACTCTCATGCCATGGGACATTAAAAACCACAATAAAAGTAATATTTCAAAGAAATCAGTTCATCTACTACTCATAGCATTTAATGCTACAAGGCATGAAAGAACTTTTCTCATATTTAGGTGCCGTTTGATTAACTATTTCGTTTGCATTTTTCAATTTTTATTTTCAATTTTTTTTAAAATGAAATCTTGTTTGGTAACTATTTTCAGTTTTCAGAAATTAAAAGCTGAAAACTACTTTCTTGGGTTTAAAATTTGGCTAAAAGTTTTCACTTTTTGGTTTTCCAGTTTTCATTTTTTTTAAATGAAAGTAATTACCAAACAAGATTTTAATTTTCAAAAATGTAAAAACTGAAAAACTAAAAATTGAAAATGATTATCAAATAGACCTTTAGTACCATATATATTAATCATCTTTCTAATAAAGGTATGATGTATTGTATTATGAATTTTAAAAAAGTAATTTCAATTTAGATGTAGTCTATCAAATATAATCTTCTTGGCATCATTCTCTAACGAGTAATTTGAGATGTCGTAATTTAATATGTCATAACAATTAATTTGGCCTTTTCTCCAACAGAAATAGGGTTCCCCAAAGGAAATAAACCCTGGACAAAAGATGACAATTTTTTTAGATATTCCGACCAAAAGTTGAGGGTAGGAGTACTCACTATTTACGAGATTCGAACTTAAAACTTCTCATTTATATATGAAAAAAATATCATTAGACCGTAACACTAATTGCATCATATACCCGAGGAAGAGAAGAAAAGAAAAGAAAAAGCATAAAAAATGTTCAAACGGCTTTTTAGGCTATAGTTATTTCAAATACATATCAAATGTATTGCATCTAGTTATTCAATCGAAATACGAAATACAATTACCTCATGTTTTATAGTTTATGTTACAATTTATCAAATCCAAATCCACTTTCAAATCCCTCCACCCAACCAGAGGTTTCAATTACTTCACTCAATTGAACAAGTTAGAAAGAAGACTTGTTAATTATTGAGTTCAAAATTTCAAAGCTATGATAACTCAGTGAAAAGAATGAGGAGTAGACATACCATTGTCACATATTAAAGTGAATAACTCACCCCAAAGTATCCCACAATCACAAGGCTATACCCCCTTCCCATGAAGGGAAAAAAAAAACACTTTTAACATGTACATCACCCAAAGTCACACTACACAGCTCCTAACTCCCACGTCCTCATTTTTCACAATTGATCTCAGCCCCAATTCCTCACATTTACCCAGTTCTTATTCATATACATGAGATAACAACCAAATATACTCCCCCAAAGTTAAATCACCCAAAATTCATCGGTATCCCAGTTATATCCCTGACTCCCCGAACCACGAAGAAAACGAATAAGAACGAAACAAAAAGGTCCATTGATGAAGAATATATGTAAGGTGAGGCGAATGCTACTTTTGAGGATTATTGCGGCTAGATTTGGCCGGAAATGACTGAGCACTGCTGAGGGCTCGTCGTGGTGATGGGTTCCCTAACAACATGGTTTGCGAACGTGTCACCATCTCTGTCATCGATGGTGTTTGGTAAGATTGCACAAGGCTAGTGCTATCTGTGGAATCACCTCGAGCAGTTGCCCTCTGCCATGAGTGCGAGCTCAATCCTGATAAAACGTATGCTCTTCCTGATTCCTCGTATGCACGACGGTTTCCCATCCTTTCTTGCATCTCCTTCAACTCTGCGGAAAGTGAGACACACAGGCGGTCACCAGCTCGTGCAGAGGCAGTTTCAGACAATGCCCTACGACAGCTCTCCAGGAGGGAGACTGCACCAACCAAATCACCGTTCTCAGCAGCCACTCTAGCCTCAGCCATTGCTTCTGCTGCACGAAGCCTATTCCGCTGCCTGTCTACTTCCATTGACACTATTAGTTGTCCTACTACTTCAGGCCTTTGGATTGTGACTTCACTGCCTTCTTCCAAACTCACCAAATCTTTCGTTATGGGATCTCTGTAAACACATCTAACCTTTACCAGCGACATGTCATTACTGGACACATCATCTGGAATATTGATTGTCACTAAAAAATCCCGTTCCTCTTCAGCATACAGGTCGCCAACATCAATAGAACCCATTCTTGCAGCAGCAGTCATGCTGGTTCTGTAACTCCCTGCCTTTATTGAACCAAGTTGCAACCTCGGATGAACGCACTCAATTCTGACCTTTAGTTCTTGCACTACCACACTCAAAAGGCCGCCAATACACTGTGCAAATGCATCCTGAATCACACTCTCAGCTTCTATGAAAGAAAATGTCCCACCAGAAGTTTCTGAGATTGAATGCATCGAGACAGCATCATGATCTACACCAAATCCAAATGCATGAACTGGAATCTGCAAGCCAGCTGCATTATTGCGACGGATAGAGATTGGGATAAGTGATTGGTAATCTGTTCGTGGATGGATCCCAGTAGGACTATTGACAGTGTATGTATCCTGCCCATCAGATAGTAGTATGATACTGCAAACTGGGTTCTTCCACTTGCGGTCTACTAACACCTTGGTACCTTTCCTAAGAGCCTCAGCAATGTTTGTCCCACCATTTGAAACCAGAGAGTTTACAGCCTGCAATGCCTGTTGCCTCCCAGCATCAGTCATCCGATGAAGGGGAAAAAGCCGGCGGGCTGTAGAGGAGAAGGCAATTACAGACAGCCGATCAGATGGACCAAGGTTCTGTACCACAAAGCCCATTGCCCGTTTCATCAAAGCAAGCTTTGTACCTGCCATGCTTCCACTGACATCAAGCACCGTCACAAGATCTACTGGAGCACGAGAATTTTGAGATACTGGTGTCTGATTTCTGCTGCTAATATGTCTTTCACTTGTAAGAGGAGCCTTAAGATGGATTAGAATAGTGAAGTTATCGTGAGAGGCTGATCTTTGAACAGCCATAACTTCAGGATATGTTTTGACCTCTATTGTTCCAATAGAATTGTTATCATAAGCATCTTCGACAGATGCACTTTTGTTGCAAATCTCGGGTTGTTGATCTAAGCTTTCATCATCGTCAAATATAACTGGTTCGGGAGTGTGAAAGATTGAAGAAACCGGTCGGCTTGCATCAACGCGTGGGGGAGGAATTTGTCGTAAAACAGTCATCCATGCATCATCTTGGGGCCAACCAACAGGGTTAATTCTAGAAGCACCGCGTGAAAGATCAGGAGCAGGGTTCTGAAAGGGGATTTCTTTCCACTTTGCTCTGCATACTGGACAAATTTGGTTTCCATGTTTTACGTTAGAAGTAATACAGTGGAAGTGGAAAGAGTGGGAGCACTCTGCAGTGAAAATGGCATGGCCCTGTCCTGTCTTCATGGTCGTCAAGCATATTGCACAGGTCCTCTACAGTCAAGAACAACCTGGTTAGAACAATTTAGGCTGGTACCACATTCAGAATTACCAACAGAAAATGTCGAAGGCACACAGGAAAAATATATTAAATTTACGGAAGCATGCACCTCCGTCAATAAAAGTGATCCTTAAATTGACTACAGGAGGCACCTCATATAACCTAGCAATGAAGGAGAAATGTAGGATAAATTCTAAAAACCAACTCTAGTTTATTTCCTGATTAACATCTCATTCAGAACACTTAAAAATATAAATTTATATCAGAAAGACAAAAAAATTTCGCAAACTGGGGTTTCACAGAATTGGCTAGAAAAATACTTAAATGCTGCAGTGTTTGATATTTTTTTTTTCTGGATCATACTATGTTTCATATTTCTTCACAATATATTACAACTGATTAGAAATCTCTTCTTCAAGAATTCCATTCATCATGTAGTTATTGCAGTTTATAAAAAAACAATTCATGCAGAACTTTATATTTTTAAAAGTTAATCACTTGCTGAAAAGACTGTATTTCCACAAGTCTCAAAATCAAGATTAAGGAACGATTTGATTTGACACATAAAACTTGATGGGATAACTATTATCAGATTTACTTGGACATAAGCTTCTACGTGTGGGTTTGAAACCGATAACTCTACAAGAAAATTATTAAGCTATCACCGCAAGCTATGAAGATCAGTAATTTAAGTACAGAAAAAATGAATGTGCAATATGGATTTACAAGAATTATACATGCATGTCTGTGTCTAAGTAAACAATGAGCAGGCACTTTTCCAATCAAATAATAATAACAGAATAAGCACCCATTTAAACATCTAGACTTCGTTTTGGGGACATGAATTCTTAGTTTTCAGGTATCATGGATTATTAAAACAGTATCTCACAGCTTTAACTCAAAATCCACTATTGGCATTTGGATACTTGAATCCAAATCCAACCCTTTAATTTAGAGAATCTGAACCTTGGCTTATAATATTATCCAGAATTCTTTGATGCATGTGAATATCTGGAAGGGTCAACACTACACAGTTTCATATTAAAGCTTTAACCATGCACCTCCACTTGTGCATAAAAAGACGAATTAGATTTCATCATATCTACAGTACAGTAACAGTCGGCAATTTCGAGATACTTTTATCCAATTAATGAACCATTTTTTGGGGTCAATAATACAATTAATTAACTGTGTTCAAAGGGGTCCCTAGTTTAACAGCTAGCCTACAAAAGAAACAAGTCAATGAGAAATGATAAAAAAAAATGGTGGTGGAGGACACAACGGGAAATTCCATCGATCAAGGGGATGATTTTTCAAAACAAAGAATAATAAAGCAAACTGCAGACTAATAAACCATTCAAGTTGGTAAGGAAAAAAAATTGAGGCTCATCAAAAGAAGATTGATGAACTGCTTCTCTCAATTCCCTCTTCAATTCAGAATAAGATTCTATTCCTTCCTATTCTCATCTTATTCCCTCCCCTCCTTTCACACTTTTTTTTGTCTTTTTGTCTCTATAAAATCAATATAAAATATTAACGTGATTTAATGATAACTGTTCAAGCATGAGGAGAGAAAATGAAAAAGAGATTAAGACCAAACCAACTTTGGGCTAAATGCTATTTTTTAGGTTTTATTCTCCTCCCAAACCCAACTCCATGCTAAATGTGTGGACTAAAGCTAAAAGCCCAACAAAAGCCAAATTCCCTCAGAATTTAACTCAAAATTCACCCAGATTTAATGGTTTTTCAATATTTATCGGAATTTAAATATTTTTAAGTTAAAATGTTTATAAAATTAAACTATGATATTGTACATAATTTAAAAGAAAAAAAATTACTTTAAAAGACAAAAATTAGCCTACATTTATTCTTTAATAATCTCGGGCTAAAAAATTTAGGCTAGAAGGGTTAGAGCAGAAAAACAGTTTCTGAATTAAAACCTAAATTTTCTGGACTAAAAATTTTAAGTTTTAGTCTAACTATTGAAGATGGTCTAAGAGAGGAGAGAATATTCAATTCTCCTTTGGTTGCTTTTGCTGATGCTCATTGCAGGAAAGCTCACATCAACGAAAGGGTCCACAATCTTTGAGAGAGAGAGAGAGGTGTGGGTGTGTCTGTATGCGGAACAGTGAGTGCACTTGTGCTGACCGGACAAAGCACTTCCCCTTGGAGGAAAGGAAAGGTTCAGGAGGGGCTCAGTGAGTGAGGTGTGTTCCTTTTCTGATGAAATGCTAGCCAAAAGCCAATGGTCCTTAAAGGGACTAGTCCACTTTCTCTATCCCCACAACCACAACCACAACCACAACCACAACCCTTCCTCATCTCTCTCTCTCTCTCTCTCTGTGTGCAAATAGCTGAAAACAACCTGACAACCAATACCCCATGTTCACAAATCTCACAATATCACCACCACCCCCACCAACCCCACCAACATCACCAACATATACCCCACACCATCAGATACACAAAAGAAATGAGAAAAAAATTCAACCATGATGAGGTTCAGGAGTTAGCATCACCAGTAAATTATTATAAAAATATCATAAATATGTTTTGCTTCTACCATCCTTTTTTTACATAATATTTGTTTGTGAAAGTGATATTGGGAGACTGGAATTCAAAATCGAGATTTCGAGTACAAGAGATGATGTTCTTAACCAACCTAACAAATATCATGTTGCTTATACCTTCTCCTTTTATAGAGTGCATGTAAATAAATGAAATTACTGTTCAAAGAAAACATTTAGTTAATTTCATTCACTGTTCTCGAAGAATCTACCATGGATATTCAACAAATAGCAAACAGACATCTAGACACCAAATGGAACAACAAATCAAACCCAAATGATAAGATTTCACAAAAATCAAACAAATTTGCAAGGATTGGCATAAACAACAACAAATTCAATAGCCAAAAGCTCAACATGCAAATGAATTTTTCATAGAAAACAGAAAAATTCCAAACCTTGGAGGACTTGGTTCCAGTTTTGGGCAGCCGAAGACCGGAAGACGACGGTGTGGGCGTGGTGGGTCGGCAGTCGGAGCCAGCACCCATCGGAGAAAGCAGAGAGGAGGACGAAACGGCGTCGGATAATACAGATGCGGGTGGCGGCTCCTCTCTGGTTTGAGGAACATAGAGACATGTGTTCAACCCAAGAGCAAGCTTAGCTTTCCTCCATTTGCTTCCCATTCTCTTCAAATTTTAACTTCTGGGTATTTTTTTTTTTTCTCAGCTCAAAATCTCTTTGAAGATCCAATCTTTTTTTCAGATCTTGAATCTGTGACCCATGTCCATGATATAAGGTGAAGAAGTGTGGAGGTTGTGTGTCATGCTGTGGTGGCTCTGAGCTCAACAACAAGAAATGGAATATTAAAGAGGCAATAAGTGTTTGAAAGGTTTGAGAGGAAATGATTTTATAGGGACCATGTAGAAATTGAATGGGAGAGAAACTAGTAATTTTTAATGCATCTAAAGTTCAGTCACATAAAGTTATTATTTTATTTAAAATCTCATGTTATTCTTTATTTTTTTTGAAGATGTGATTAGCTAATAGTTTCGCCACATTAATTCATTCTTGTGGAATTGATAAACTTAAACATTTTAGTCTGTTCTGATCAGTTTTGGGTAGACTCGTCAAGACATTTTAGTTTGTTTTAGCCACCATAGAATAAACATACAGAGTTTCATAATGTAAGATATGCATTTATTTTTTTCCTAATATACTTCAGATATATAACACATCAATCATGTCGCTTATTTTTATCATAAAATATAAATATATTATTTATTTTATTGTAACACGTATTATACCGTTTATACACTATATAACTTGTGATTTCGATTTCGATAAATGTTTCATTAGAGAAATGGGGTGTTTTATTGGGTTGGATTGACCTTTATGATGGGTGGATGGGTGGATGGGTTTGGTATATAGGTGGGCGGAGAGAGGGTTAGGATATTGGAGTGGTCAGAGAGGCTCCACAGCAGCCGTTTTTTTAATCAGCTGAGGGAGGGTGAAACAGGAGTTAACTTGCACGAATATACACACAATACAAGGGAAGAAGCCTCACACAAGCAACGGCTAATAAATCCAACTACCTTTTGGATGGAGGATCCAAAATAATT
>JAOTRO020000011.1:2909436-2920603 GCA_028566515.2 Pyracantha coccinea | reverse complement strand
CATGAAAATGTGTAGCTATGATCCTTTTTGTCAACTTCGTCAGAATTTTGTAAAAATAAGTTATGTTTGAAGGACAATGGCTACAATTAAAGCCCCTCAACTCATCAAAATGTGTAGCTATAATCCTTTTTGTCAACTTAGTCAGAATTTTGTCAAAATGAGTTATGTTGGAAAGATCGTTGTTACAATTAGGTTAAAGTTGAGGGATCATTGCTCCAATTGGGTTAATGTTGAGGGATCATTTTTCCAGTTGGATTAAAGTAGAGGGACCAATAGTAATGGATTTTTAGTTGAAGGACCATTTCTCCAATTAAATCAGTTGCTACAGCAAACGACTCACCAACTCCAACTCAACATTCTCCATTCACCTCTTCTAGGAAGAGTACTGAATGTTAATTGATTTTTTTTTTGTCAAACGATAGATTCGGTTAGATTAGATGTTAGATTAGTCATCGTCTGGGCTTGAACTCACGCCGTTATACAAGGGCTCAACACCTTTCCACCACTGTGGTAAAGGGCCACTTGCATTGAATGTTAATTGATTACTTGAATAGCCTAAGGGCGCGTTTACTAATCCGTAATCAAATTGAGAGGAATTGAATTGAAGAGGAATCGAAATGAGGTAGAATCAGAATCAGATTCCTTTAAAGTTGTTTACTAAAACTGTCTGGAATCGGTGTAGGAATGATATTGATCTATATAAACTGTTTACTAATTCACATGAATCGAAATGAAATTTTTAGAAGAGAGAACAATTATTATTTTTTATTTTTTAGTAAAACTTCTATTATTTTATTTTTGAAAATTTTAGTGGAATTCTCGTGCTTACCTGCTAACCCAGAACCCACTGTCCTCATTCAAATTGGCATTAATCTAGAACCCATAGCTCATAGCCTCATCCCGGCGCAGAGATCACCGTTCCTACCGCTTCTTCTTCGGCGACGTGCAGGCGTCGAAGTCTGCTCCTCAGCGTGGGACTCCGCAAACCTGAGCTCCAATTCGGGTCTTTCTCGGGTCTCTCTCACCTGAACCAGCATCCCCTCCCTCTGCCTCTCTGGTACCACTCTCTTCTCCGTCACTTATGTTTCCTTTTGTTGCTGAATTTTCTTTTATTATCCATGGTGGCAACTAGGTTTGGATTTTCTGAAGATTTGATTTTTGGTTTGGGTATGCTTGCCATTTTTAGGTTGATTTTGTTTTGCCGAATCCTATGGAGGAGGACGTGGAGGATTTTGAGGTGGTGGAGCAAGAGGAGGCGGCGGAGGAGCAGAGGGCTGCTAGAGAGGATGGCGGAGGACAACGAGAAGATGGAAAGGAGTACTCAAGGCGAAGGACATTTTGGGAAGGAAATTTTGATTCCAAATGGAGCCTTCTCCCCGAAATCCAAATACTACATTCGTCCAGGTAATCCAATTCCGGCAATATCAGGAATTGAAATCCTGATTTTACGTGGGGCCTATATAACTGTGCATTCCGCTTAAGTTGGTAAACAGAGGAATAATCATGGGAATGACTCCCATTCCACCATATCTTTTCCCCTATATAAACACGCCCCAAGTCTTTCGGCTGAGTGTAATTTTACATCGTCGTTCCGGTCTTCACAGTCGATTCCATGGATCAAAGAATCATTTGGTTGGAACTTAGAAGAAGGGTGGAGCCGTCCTTAATTAAGCCATCCAAAGGTAAATCAAATAACTCTTCTCAAATTCAAAAGCTTTCTTCAGCAAACTCGTCATGTTTACCTTGATAACTTAAATGCATGTCAGCATAGCAAATTGCAACACAGTTGCTGATTTTGGATGCTTCAAAGCAAAAATTAAATTAAATTAATATGATGCAAACCTCTGGGGCCAATATATTACAAAACTTCTTTTCCTTTCCCACATTTCTGCTTTTCTTTTTTTCTCAAGCTTCTTTTGCATGTTCAAGCGGAAGGAAGGTGGGAGAGATGGAATAAATTAAAACGTTCACACAAAAGACCAGTTTACGAAGGAGAAGGCAAGGCAATGGACAGAGTTCTCTTCTGCCGCAACTACTTTCCATGCGATCGCTTGCTCGTACGATACATGGCGTCCCATCGTCGACATGCAGATGCCAGCCGGCAAGTATGCAAACCCCTGGCGAGGAAGAAACAATAAAAGATGAGTTAGGCTACAACGGGAAAATATGGTGGTGGAAAGATGGATAAATCCGATCCAACGCATACCTGGTTCATTAGTTTAGCAAAGTCTGCACACAGCGTTTTGCGTCCGGGCTCATCGAAAATCTTGTCCAATGAGATGTCCTGAAGGGCAACTAATGTTGTCTCCAGCATGTCAAGTCCTGCCTGGTTTGCAAAAATGAAAACGGGCATCGACTGCAGAACGAACAATTGCACAGATTACATTCTCCGCAAATTATTGAACAGAATGACATGCTCAATTTGCTATGCTACTGGGAAAAAATGATGTAAAGACTCAGCATCTGTATCAGTGATGTGATGTTGCACTTGTACCTTCAATGAACAACACAAAATGGCATCTTGGTGATGCCATAAATGTTTCAACATCGAGTCACCGCCCAAGGAATCAGGTCTCAGTAATTCACCCCCAACATGATAACTGTAGGAGAAAAAGAAAAGTGGATTCAGAAATCATACGGAAATATGGTGGAATTCTTCCCAACAGATTAATCATGCATGTGGTCTAAAGCATTGAAGAGCATGCCTGTAACTCTGGCAGATCCAGTGAGCCAGTGTTTGAGCTTCAGGGGAGCCGGGAGATGGTTTTGGTCCTATGGACGGACTCAATCCAGATGGAGATATAGCCATCGCAACTCTCTGCACAGATGAAATTACGCTCCGAACATACTGCCGCGCCATGTTTGCGACATTCTCTTGTAGACTACTATCAAACGGAAACTGGAAGGCGATCGTCAATACTGATCGAGTACTGTGAAATGTAGTAAGCTCTCCAGCTGCATTGCTCGTTGTTGAGCCCACTTCAAGACTGGATGTCAGATCTAATGTTCGATGTGTATTCAAAGTATCCTTTGAATCACCCTGTATTCATAATTCCAAGACATTTATATAGGGGGAGCCCAAAAACACATTAATATGAATTCCAGTACGGCCCAATGGCTACGACAATATTGATGCATAAGTCTACTTGGTTGAATTAACAGGTAACACTGACATGAAGCACGAAAAAAACTCAACTGTTTTTGAATCCAGTGGGATAATACGGAAACCAGAGGGAAGCAATGGAGCATCATCTGGAAACATCTCATCAATTGGAGCAAAAACAAGCTCAGAGCAGGCTCCGACAGCATTCTCATCAACTCCACTACATATCTGTCAATAAAAACAAGACATTTTTTTCGTATCATCATTACACAAGCAGATAGTACCCCAACAGATAGTGGCAAGGGCAGCAGTAGCTGAACAAGAAGCAGGAAAAAGCACCTGCAAGAGATGAATGTCCCTTGATGCAAAAGCATCCTCTTGAGTGAGAGAATGGCCTTCAAGTCGAACAACTTCAAGCAACTGGAATCAAACTAAGAAGTTAGAAAAAAGAAAAGGGGGATGGGAAGCACTCCGTAGAATATACTTTCAATTCAACATGACAAAAAGCGGTCGCAATTATTATCCCGTTGATGTAATGTTTCGCAACAAAGGTTCATGTGTTACAAAAAAATGTACAATGAAAATTTGAACCAATTGGAACAGCATACCTCTTCTTGTTCAATTGTGTGGCCCAGTGGCATGATAATTTGTCCCCCGGTAAACCTTGTTGGCCTCATCCCAGGATAAGCATACGAACCGGCTTTCAAAGATACGGCGGAGTAGGCATCAACATTGAAATCTGCCCACTCTGAACGGTGCTCCCTCAAGAAACGAACGAGAACAGCAGGGGGCACATTCTGGAGTTGAAAAGGAAACAAGTACCAAGTTCTCATTAGCTTAAATTTAGGGTTTTAGCTGGACAAAGCATATAAGCTCTCAGCCATTCAAGATTAACACTGATTTCCACAATTCCAAGACGAAGCAATATTAATAGATGCAGCGGGTACAAAATCATTCTAAATACAGCCCTCCAGAGAAAAGCTCAATGCCTGATTTCAGAAACAACAAAGCGGTAAAGAAGAATCATGGACATTATACTATTTTCCCAGCACAGAAAAAGGCTACTCAATCAGCACAGAAACTATCATTTTCAAAATAGATGGTCATCAGATTCCAGACTTACTTGTAGTAACATGGAAGCCTTTGCACAGAGAACACCTCCTAGTAATGCAAGGGAATTGGCATGGTTCGAAGTAGAAGTTAAATTCTTAGTTGAATTGACTGCAATTATAACATCATCAGCACCATCACAGTTGACCAATGACCATCCATCATCATTGAATCCATTGACAGCATCATTGAAGCCTCTACAAGAAGACAGATCGGTAATTAAAATTTATTTACAAATATAATAGAGAAAGATAAAGAGTGGTTATTAACACTCAAAAAGGTGACCAAGAAATTATACAAACAGATGTATCAAATGAGCAGATGACCAATAGATGAAGAGTATTACCCCACCTGATCAATCTTTGGCTAAAAGTTCGCAGAACAGCTGGCTGCCTGCCCAAACTGTATACCACTTCACCACTTGTCTCTTCAGCTATTTGTCTGATATAGCGCAACGCCTTCATAAAAGAAGTTTAGTTAGTACTTCTATTCACAATATAGCTAATCAATTTTGTAGGGTGGGGAGGGAAGGGGTTTTATTAGTTTATATTTCCTTTCTACAGCAAACATGCTATTAACACCAGCACACCGCAGCATTCGGAAACTTACAGGTGAGAAATTCTACTTTCCAGGGTACCTTTGGTTCATATCAAGGGGCATAAAACTTAATATGTCTAAAGATGTAAAGGAAGATGATCGCATGATGGGAACTCAGAAAGTGCACTTTTTATACAGAAAATCAGAATATCCAGTACTTTGTTACAAATTGCACAGAGGAATGTATCAAGTCAATCACAAAGTACTCACAGCAATAGTCATTCTTTGTGCTACCACTTTAGACGATTCATAAAGCGGTCTCAGCACCTCTGGCACACTCCATGCCTGAAATAAGATGAGAAACAATTGAGTTTTCCTAATTAAAAGAGTTACGAAAGTAAGAATCCAAAACTGATACCTCAAGATTCAGGTGGTCAACAATATGAACAATTGATCCTCCACCCTCACATGGTCGAATCAGATAACCACTAGGAAGCATCGCGCCTCTAACAAACTGTGAAGCAGAAGCAGGATTTGGGCCAGCGCCAGAACCGGAAAGAGATCTTTCACACACCTTATAACATAGAAAACAAAATATTTTTACAGATTAGGTATCCACTTACAGGAGTACGAAAAAAAAAGAGACGGAAAGCCAATTTGTATTTTTCATAAACTGGTCTCCACAAAGTATGGCAACATAATATACACCAGAATGCTTACCACAAAACTGCCATTGTCTAAAGTTGTAGTGTATCTTAGGGTCCAAAAATCCCTTGCAGGAGCCAATGTAGTTGGAGCATATGTCTGAAGCAAATAAATGTCAGTTACTCCTTGGATATAAAAAAAGGTGACTAACCATCATCCATCTGTGGAAAAAATTTAAGTTTCAACAAGTTCCATTCACCTGTGTATATATAAGTTCTATAGTTCCTCCATTTCCAGCAGGAAACATTGTAAAAACTTCAAGGCTCCGACAGTCCCGGAACCAAGATGGACGATCTTTAAGGATCTCTGCAATCTGTTGTATATGAATAATTAACTTCAAATCCAAATGCTTCATGAACCTTATCACATGAAAATAAGCCGCCTACAAAGATGTAGCAAAAATTTCTACCATTATCAAATGATGTACATTCTTACCTTCGTAGGCTCTAAACTTACGAGGCCACAGGCCCTTGCTGCTACTCCACTGCAACTTTGTGAAATGGCAAAGATCCCAACCGAATCCGGACCAGGCTGCCAAACAATTGAATAAGATAATTCAGCACGCATGAGATGTACAACTATTTATACAATTTGATTACACAAAGATTTAACAAGGGAGAAGGAACACAAACTAGTATTTCCCAAATAATAAAAACAAGAAGGAACCTTCATCCCAGGCATCTGGACCCAATCAACAGCAGTTCCTGTAGCCTTGGATAGGAACTCTGCCAACGTCTCCTCCGCTACGGATAGGAGTCTGCCAAATATGGTAAAATAAATATTAGATTATGTAACGCAAAACAATCTTCCTGCCAGTAAATATTTACCAAAGGAATTGGGAAAGGTGAAATTTCATGGTAGTAAAACTTACCCTGCAGGGTTATTAGCATCTCTGAGAGAATGCTGAGGAGTTGTCACCACAGAGTCGCAGCTTGCATCAGTAGTTGCAGCTGATGCCTACAAGAAAACCACTTGAGGTTAAGTTCTAGCAACCACTAAATTCTACTGCGCTTCAGTTGGCCATACTAAAATTCATTAAATTGGAATAAATGCAAAACTTGCAGATGCCATTGATGTGTCTGAAATCTCACAACTTGGCTAAAACATATTAAAATTTATAATAAATGACTGCAAAAGGACAAAATTGACTTCCAATCCCGGACTAAAATAAAGAAAATTATTTCCCTAAAATCTTTGATAATTATACTTACAGTATGCAATTGCTGGCGCATATATCCATTTTCACAAACAAGCTGAGAAACTTGTTTCTGCAATCGATCATTTTCCTCCATCAGCAGTTTATTCATTGCTGATAATTTTCTGTTTACAGTCTGCAGTCTTGAGGACTCTTTTCTCTGCTTCTCCCTACACCTGCATACCCAAAACACCAAATCCCCTTCTTTTTATCCCAAAATGCATAATCTCGAGGCCTAATCATACACTAAAAACCTTCAAAAATTGGAAATTGAGTAAAACCCAATTTTCGAATGACCCCAAATATAAAAAAGATTGAGCAAAAAACCTATTTGTAAAACATAAATTGAAAAAAAAAAGGTCTTAACTTTGATCAAAACTAGGACGTCGAGCAAAACCAAGTTTTTAAATTATGGGAAAACTACTTCATGCACCCCAAAGAGCAAAAACAATGAGGGAAAAAAAAACCAGTTGCCCATCAGCCCTGTTCATATGTACCTGCGGTTCTGGAACCAGACCTTGATCTGCCTGGGCTCAATGTTTGATAAAATGGGGCACTCCCGGATCAACTGTTGCCTGCGCAGAGAGCTCGGCTTCGGGCACTCGGCGTAGACTCTCTCAAGAGCTTCAACTTGCTCGGATGTGTAACGTACATACTTTCCGGCATCGAGGTGCTTGTTTATACTGCTCCCACTGCTGCTCTCTCTGTGGTGAGCCACCGCCATGGCCATTTTCCCGAACCCCAAAAACCAACAAAAGCTCAAAAGCTAATATAGACAACAAACGGTGGGAGGAGAGAGAAAGGAGGAAGAGAGAGAGCTCTAGAGACAACTAGTTGGTTTTGGTTTTTCTTTAGATTTCAGAAGGAGCTTAAAGATCCCTACTTTGTAAAGTCCGTCTAGAGAGAGAGAGAGAGAGAGAGAAAGAAGCGAGAGATTAAGTGTAAACGGTTGAGCAGGACTGGATTTTTGAGCCAGAAGATTCTTGGGTTTGTGTGAACAAAAGATCAATAGCTGCCGGCTTCTTGGTGAAGACCCAAATGGGGTTTTTGGTTTATAATATCAATTCCGGGTTTTTTTTAAAAAAAAAAAATTCTTCAAAGAACTCTCTGTTTTTGGTTGCCGTAACTGAAACTTTGAATAAAATACAAAATTTCAAGCTGTTTTGAACTGAAAGAAACCCACTTCTTCTCTGACAAAAAAAAAGTCCAAAAATATGACACAAACACAGGAAGCCCACTAATTTTTTTTTAGTTTCCAAAAACCACCACCTCAATCTCTGTCTTTTATAACATAAAGATCCTCTCTTTTTTCATACAATGAACAAAAGCTTGTTACACAATGCAACCTTTGGCTTGAGCAAAAACACAAAGCTCAAAATCATATTGTTAGAAGAAAGTTAATCTCCAGACGCATCAGAGAGACGGATGAAGAGAGAGAGAAACCTTAATCATAGTCATCCTAGAGAGAAGCTGGTTTTGCCACTTTACAGAGAGAATATGTGAGAGGGTTTTATGGGGTTGGGCTTCATTACTCGATTATTTTATCACAGAGACAGAGAGATGAGCTAAAAATACAGTGATCTGAGCTGACCAGAAACAGTGGAGAATAAAGGAGAGGAGAGAGAGGAGAGAGAGGGAGAGCGTTTATGTGGCACACATATCGACAAACTCAGCAGCGGGCAAGCTCCCAATTTTTAATTTTTTAGTAGTTTAATATTGAGGATTATTTATACGATGGATGCTATTACGCTCGGTGCCATACTCTTCTTTTTTAACTCACGTTATATTATCAGAATAATTATTTTCATACAATTTTTTTACGTTCAATATAACTTTATCAATTTTCGTTATTAATTTTTTTTAATTTATTCTAGTTAACGTTAAAAAAAATTAGAAAATGTTTTTGAGAAGTTAAAATAGATGTGTCGATAGAACTACTTTACTTTTATTCATCATAAAAAGTTCAAAAATAATTATCTTCCGACCCACTTATATTCTCAAAATATCCTGATCAGTTTTAAGTTCTAAATAAAATAACTATAAAGAATGATCAAATCATATAACTTTTAGAAAACAAAACAGGATGAGGAATGTAGGGACAAAGCGGTGCAACTTGATTCGTTTCTTATTTTTAGTTTTTAGTTTTTTTTTATATTTTTTTTCTTTCTTTTTTTCATTTTACATAAGATTAAATTTAGTATTAAAATTATACAATAAAAAGGGATGGAGGAATAAATTTAGTCAAAGCACTCTATATGATTTCCGCGCATTTACGTCGTTGTCCCTAGTGTATCTTTGAAATGACGTCTTTGACCAAAGGGCACGTATCTATAGCATATAGGGGCTGAGGTTCTTCTGTCATATCTCGTATGTCTCGGTCAAGTAAACCAAATCTTATCTTGGCAGTAAAAACAAATTTATAAACCATATCTTTTTCAACTGAAAAAATAAAAAATAAAAAAAATTCATATCCGTCCAAAGGGGCTTTTGTTTCAAGTTCTTCCAAATCTCAATTCAATTTCTTTTACGTTTAACAGCTTTTATACTAAAGAGATGAAGGAGTTCCGTTAAGCTATACAATAAATAATTTAATTTGATGTCAAAATTATCATTTATAAGATTTAAATACAAGATCTCTCACTTATAAATGAAGATAAATACAGTCAAACAGCAGTACTGAATGGTAAGTCTCAACTCAATTTTAAAAATTAAAAAACAATTTCCCTCTATTTCTGTCTAGGGATAGTTCAAAAACGACTAAAAACGTTTCTAATTATATTATAATCGTTTATAGTTGTCTTTGGTAGAAAAAAATTAAAATTGTCTCTGACTTATAAATACTTTCTGAAATACACTTGGAAGATGTTTTGTTCGGTAAGCACTCTTCAATGTTTTAAAAAAACGAACTTAAAATTTTTTGTCTATATATAAAGTCAGCACCGTAAAATAATAAAGTTTTCAATATATTAAGCATGTCTTCTCTATTTAGAATGTTAAAATAAAAATAATTAATTAAATATTTAGAAAAATAAAAGATTCGTACTTTTTTTTGGTCCAATGATAAACCAACCGACGGAGTTTGAACTCACATCGTCATGCAAAAACTTAACACATTTTCACCACTGTAATAAAGAGCCACTTGCCAATAAAAGATTCTTACTTGTGGGCAGTTTTTATTGTTTACAAAATAAACTGAAAAAAAGTGGGCCACACCCATGACAAAACGCGTGTGGCAAATGACTAGTTTTTTTAACTCATAAATGCTTTTGGATGTACACAAAATTTAAAAGTATTTCTGATTCATACTTTCTGGATATCCTAAAAATTAACATGGCTATCAGGTTAATTCTAGTATTACATTTTCTTCGCTTAAATAAAAGGTAAAGTGAATAGTACCATGATTAACTTTTTAATGTAAAAATGGTGGAGATTCGTTAAAGTGAACAATATTGTGAGCTTTTCGTTAAAGTTTCCAAATAAGGGAAAACTAATGAAAAAAGCTTGAAAACTTTGAGTTTTAACGATAAGGACAAAATAAAGGGTAAAGTAAATAATACCATGATTGACTTTTTAGTGTAAAAATGTGATTTTTCGTTAAAGTAAACAATACCGGAAGGTTTTCGTTAAAGTTTCCAATAAATAAACCCCATAAATGGAAATTTGTACTAATTTTACCTTTTTCTAAGTATTGGAAATGATTTAAAATATTCTAATTTCAGACATCCTTTTTTTTTTTGTATTTTTCAGCTTTGAATATTTGAAAATTGATGTATTTTGATTCTACCCAATCTTTTCAATCAGAAGATAATTTACAAACATAAATCTACCTGAAAAACATACAACCTAACTCAAGGACAAATAAAAAAACAGAAGTCTTAATAAAAAGGTCTCGGTACTGTTCACTTTTAATGAAAAACCAATTTTTTACCTTTAACTAACACTATTCACTATACCTTCAAAAATGACTTTTCATTAAAAGAGAGGTTTTTTTGGACTTTTCATTAGTTTTCCTTAAAAAAAATTGATGTATTGCACGCGATGACTCTTGAAGTCGATGCTCGCAAAGAGAAGAGAGACAAAGATAGAGGAAGGAGGTGCCCCAACCCATGCAGATGGATGAGACTCAGTTGTAACTCGTTTGTTGGTTTGGGTTACATAATCCATCCTATTTACTTTATTTCAGATTTGTAACCAACCTTGTCTGTTTTCTTTTTCTCATCAAACATTGGTTGGGTTATGAGTCCAGTTTAATTGGACATAACTCATCTCATTCAACCCACCAAACGAGACCTAAGATCATGACCGGGGGTGTGGTTGGAAATATTTTTTTTCTTTCTAATTCTAATTCATTCCTAAATTTTAGCAAAGAGCTCATTTAGAGAGTACATACAAAATCCTCTAAGTTTCATTACATTCGAGGAGCCCAAAAGGCCTAAAATATAATCAATCCTGTAAATTCTTACAATTCATTTCATATAAAACTTCATTACACACTCTTGGCAAATCCAGAACATTTC
>JAOTRO020000011.1:2887405-2899238 GCA_028566515.2 Pyracantha coccinea | reverse complement strand
TCCTTCTACCTAGTCTTTCTCATCAAATAATTTGGACTTTTAAAATTTGATCCAACAATTACAAATATTGGCCCACTATAAAAGTTATAATAACTTTAGCTGTTTGATTAAATTTTAAGGATTTAGATTGTTTGATAAGGAGAATTAGATGGAAGGATCCCGGAAATGATCCATTTCTTTTATTGGCTAACCCTACACGCTCGACCACGTGCATGGCACCCTCACCGAAGACTTCTGTTTTTTTTGTTTTTTGGGTCAAAATCAGCGAAGACTTCTCCTAGTAATTTTCTGAAGACTAAAGCTTCACTGTACATATCAGGGCTTGAGCTTTTGATTTAGGGATAGTCATTTGTTCTTTCTTTTAACAAAATGTAAATATTAAGTTTTCTGAGGTAAATAACAAGTAAGCTTATAGCTCGGTAAAGGTGAAAATCTTATGTATATGTGCCTCTATATATTAGTTTTCAGATGAGACGACGACTCACTTGGGCATTGTCTGCACAGCTCTCTCTTTTTCTCACAAAGAGTTTAGCCTTCAGCTACGGTCATAAGATTGCACACAAACACATACATCGTATCAAGCGAGGCTAAATATATAGTGCATATCATGTCTAACAACCAAACAATTGGACAAGATGATTCAAAGGAACAGCTAGAGAAGAAAATAAAGGAGAAAGAAGCTGTAATTCGGGAACATGAGGCTTGTCTCAGTCATCTTCAATCAAGCGGCTTCCAACTTGGAAACTTCTACTTGGTCTTTCAGGGAGTTATTTTGACGGCAATTGCAAATAGTACCAAAGTCTTCACATGCAGTGACAGTTGGTTGCTCATCCCCCTTTCTGTATTAGCTGCCTGCCCTAATTTGGTTGCATTGTATTTGATTGGACAGGAATATATTAGAACAATCTCCCAGCGAGACAAGTGCTTGCTTCGTTGCGATCAATTGAATGCTGAGCTATCCACTCGCTGCAACGCTGGTTCAGCACAAATTCAACCTTCTCCCGCTGCTGGAACACCACCAGCCAGGCAAACTCCGGCCGCTGGCGGAACACCACCACCGGGTTCTTCCGCTGGAACAGCACCAGTTTCTTCCGCTGGAACGCCGCCAATCGGGCAAAATTCTCGACCACCAATACTACCAGTGCAAGCTCCCGCTAGAATTCGCGGTGATTATTGGAGGAAGCTTAAACGTACATTCTTCTTGTTTGGATGTATGGTTTTGGCTTGTAGGAAGATTCTTTGCAGGGCAGCAGCCGATTGTAAGATCCCTTCCAATCTTAGTGATAAATGCATCAGGCTTTGTGATCAGGGTTCCAAATGTATAACCATCTGCAATAGCTAGGGTTACCAATTTTTTATTATAATAAACTTGATTTAAGTCCAATTTTGTAAGTGATGGGTTTATTCCACTTTGTTGTGTTAAGTCCATTCACTATTTATTCACCTCGGCTTTTTTTAATTATCTTTTAATTAAATTATGATAAATGTCATCCTCATTTATCGATTTATCTTTTACTCAATTTAGGATTAATTTTTTTTCTTCTCCTAATTCGTTTCTCAATTTTTCTTTTTCCTCCATCACAGGTTAACTGTGTTAACTAATCTATTTTGTAGGTACTATATGTATATATATACATATATATATATATATATGTACACACACACACACTAGTATGAATTTATAAATGTAAGAAGATGAAATTTAATTCTTTGAACTATTTTCATCATAGACGATAGGTAGATTAATTTTTATTTATTTCGTAGATACATCTATAATTCGTTAAATGTATTATCCACCATAGATATCGTATATGATAACATATAAATTTTCTTTTAACTATTCTTTACGAAAGTGGTTAAATTTTCATATTTAGATATTCAAATTAAATTTCTTAGTAAAGATACATAAATCAAATATTTAATTAAAGTTGAAAAAAATAACCCATTTGTGTTGTGATCTCATCATTTGCGTACTACAATGACTGGATCTCATCATGTACGGAGAATGAGAGGGACTAGAATGCTCTACCCTCTAAATTTTTACTCCCTCTTATTTGAACAGGTATTATTAAGTTACGTCAATATCTTGTATTGGTTTTATATAGAAAGAGGGAGAAAAAAAGAAGAGAAAAGTGAGAGATGAGAGAATTTGAAGGAGATAAAATCCTACTGCGACGTAGAGAGGCTTATATCCATTTACACAAAGAAAATGTGGGAGGAAAGTGGGCGTGATTTTGAAGGAAAGGACCAACAGGCGAGGCCAAAGCCTCTTTGATCGATAGCAGAATATACACTTATTTGTATGCCTCCAATTGTAAACAGGAAAAACCCAATAACGAATTCAAGTTTGGTTGCAATTGTGGATGTTGGAAGATATTGTAGGGGTGAAAGAAAAGCCTCTAGACAATTAGACATGACAATTAACTATATTCTCAAGGTATGGTCCGCATTTTTGTGACAGATTGACCACTTAAGAATAAAAAGAATCATGATATCGTCAATATTGTCAATATTTCTGAAACAACTACGATAATATGGTGTCAAACAATCCACAACTTAAAAAGGAAAAAAGAAAAATATCTTCAACATTCAAACCATGAAGATAATCAAAATCACCAAGATGTGGTGCGGATATCGATAAATTCAATCTTTCAAATGCTTATGCTCAACTATACTTTTTGAAAATAAGTTGAAAATGATAGTGCATAAAACAAACAAACTAATGAACAAACAAATGGATGAATAAGGGTAAATTGCCAATTTAGTCCTTAATTTATTACTTGAGTAAAAATTAAGTCCTTAAACTATTTTTTCAGAAAAAATAGTCCTTGAATTATAAAAATCTGCTAATTACATCCCTAATATTAGATTCGAAGCTACTATCTTCAATTTTCTGTCAATTTAAGTCATGTTACTTGTATATAATACACATTAGAGGGTAAGTTGGTAATTTTTCATAAAAAAAAATAATGTATGTAGTTAACATTCGCAACCTATATGAAATGTTAAGGGCTTACAGGCGAGAAAAATGCCGATACTACACTCTAAAGTGTGTCAAGTGACTTAAGTTGACAAAAAATTGGATAAAATAGTTTTGAATAAAATAGTAGGGATAAAATTAGCAATTTTTATGAATTTAGGGACTTATTTTATCAAAGTCAATGGAGCTTGTTTATAGGCATGCAAGAAAAGAAAAAACTTGAAAATGATCATACAATGTTATAGTACTAGTATCATTTGTCACTTGGAATGATATTTAAATTATCATACCATGTTGTCGTACTAATATAGACAGTGTTTTCTTACTAGTTTTGTTGGCAGTTTTGCGCGCATAATCTTTTATGTAGTAAGTTATGAAGTGATTGAATGTCTAATTATCAAGATGAAAGCTCTTTTGACTTTTGAAGTGATGGTTGATTTCCTTAGCTGCTTCTCATGCATGTCATGCTCACATATCAACAGATATGGTAACTACCAGATGTAATCCAGAATGCTGTCTTTGAAGTTTTAAAATTTTATTAATGTTTTAAAGAAACTGCTATCGTTTCACCTTAAAAATAAAAAATTAATAATGCCCATTTGAATTGTAATTCGGGTTATACTTTACTCTTACCAACCAGTTGGAATTGTCACACCTTTTACACTTTTTTAAATTTCTATTGTGTCATCTACCACCAATTTCGTTAAACTTTTTGTTGAGTGTTAAAACTAAACAAGTGAAAGGTACCTATTTTTTCATGGGCATAAAAAAAAAAAAACACAACGCATAACGAAGACACCATTGCTAAAATTTTCCGTTGAAACTAAAATGATAACTTTCAATTTTAACACACGAAAGTTCTATTGAGTGGAGAGCTTTAGCTATGAGATCCTATCAAAGCATGATAGAGAGAGACGATCTACTGGCTAAGTATCGCATGTCGATCAATTTTTGTCCTGCAATTGTTGGATCCAGGTCCAACATGTTAATTAACAGTATTCTTGTGAAGATTAGTTGCAAATGTTTAATTAACAAAACCCTAATCAATGATGTGAACACAACATATGCCTCTAAGGCCCCAACCACTTGATTACGTAATTTACATTACTCCCACTCAAATGAGAGAGAGGGTAGGAGGCTACCATTGAAGTCAAGTGGGACCTCCTTACTTGATGAGAGCCTTCAAGTTTCATTAATCTGATTTCACAGAACGACCATTCCTCCATTAATACTCCCTTATTATTTATTTATTTATTTTTAATTAATTAATTTACTCCACTGTTTCCCTCTGCTACTTACTTATGATAGGAAAAAATAAAATAAAATAAAATCTAAAAACAGGCCCATCGAAATTACCGTTGCAGAAGAAGAAAGAAAGAAAAATGAGACCCTTTAAAAGTAGAAACGCTGCAAAAACCATGTGTGGCGGAGTCAAATGTCAATGCAGAGGAGGAGAGGACGATGCCCCGCAAATTGGAGGAATAATGATGGAGATATGATTTAAGATTCACCGCTGGATATTGTTATGTATCGAGCACAACATTGAATAGGGTTTTGAGGTTGGATTCAAGGTGCATGATTCTGTAGCATCTTCAATGAGGATGAACGGTAAGGCGAAAACGATCAAATTTTTCGACCGTAACGGTGTTTCTTAGGCCATCCCCGATGCACACAAAAGTTTGGACCTCTCCTATGTACAGGGAAACTTCAAACCTATATTCAAAAAATTGACTCATAAGCTTATATTTGGGGTTCGCATATTCAAGTCTGACGTGGAGTTCACGCCAACACGGAAAGAAATCATTCTACCAAGGAAACCATGTCTCCAATACCCACAAACTCGGTATTAAAGCCCAACAAGTCAAAGTTCTAACATTTAGGTATATACATCGAATGAGGATCCTCCCTGTGAAGATTCTAGGAATCCTCCAATCGTGTCCGTTTATCGTATATCGTGCGATCAGTTTTTGTTAAGTATTGTTTATATTCAATTTTAGATAAAAAAATTTACAATGATTTCTAACCGCACGATATACAATGAACGGATAGAATTTGAAGATTTCCGGGATCCTCACAAAGAAGATCCAGAGAGGATCCTCGGAGAAAATAAAAAACACGAACTCACCGTCATTTATAGACTCAAATATAAAAATATTCGTGTTGCATAACCTAATGCGAAAGGCGATAAATTGTTTTTACAAATGAACTCCACCTGCCACCATGTGATTTTATTAACATTACTCGAACAAGAAAATATCTAGTCGTCATTAACATTGACTAAGGGGCTTTGGGATATGCTTATGTAGAATGCATTTCAGGTTCTGCCCTTTTATAAGAAGCACCACAAAATCATATATACTGAAAACCAAATGCTTTGCGGAAAAGCACTTGAAAATGCTTCATGAAAAAGCACCAGTTAAAAGCACTTTTGCTTATCTAAAAACGCTTTTAGCCCCTCTAGAAAGGGGTACAAAACAGACCCTAAATACATAAACTCTAGCCTTGGAAATGAATGGCAATCAAGGATCATGAGCCTGGATACTCTAAAAAGAATACCAATAATGTAACCAAAGAGCAAATATAAGAAACAAAAACACACAATGAAACAAGTACAAGATGTGCAGTGACGAATGGTGCTGATTAGGGCATTGCTCATGGCAATTTAATACGTTAAACCCTACACCCATCAACGAAAACAAGGCTTAAAATGATCCTAAAATGTCTTCGCAAACATTCAGCAGACCTCAATCCGGAAAAGAGAAACATCGACAGACAGAATGGAGTCATTTCTTACACAAAAGTTTGCGTGTGAAAAAACTTATAACCGTGTGTTAAAAGGATTGTTTTTGTGACTGCTTTTACATCAGTGCCAAATGCAAACCTTTTGAAGCTGAAGCAACAACGTGGTAAGTTAAGATCAACATCGCCTGCTATTTCAAATGCGTATGACAAAAATGATAACTTGAACTTTGTTAAATAAACAGAACTATGGTACAGGAAATATTACAGAATATAATGGGATATCACCATGAAAAGGGGCTCGCTCCTAGCAAAAAAATCTCGTTTTCCACATCTTTCACCCACTGACAAACCCGGTTGCAAGTCTTTATTGCCAATGCCTGAAAACCAGTACGAATTTACGTTGAGAAGGCATTTAAAGAAGAGAAAAAATGCATCTAAAGATAAATCCAAATCAGCTACAACTTGCTTCTCCAAGAAATATTAATTATAGCCAAAACAAAAATAATATAACCTTAAAATCTTTTGTCAAGCAAAAAAGTCCTAAGCCCATTTCTCCCACTGGCTTGACGAGAAGTTGATTTTCCTCAATGCCATGACATTAAAGAAAATGCACCTTGTGAAGGGCAGATTTCTGTTTGCCACATGCTAATAAGTGGATGTAACCAGCTGAATCTACCTTACCCTAAGTGATTATAATGAACTGTCGAAGTGTAACGACACATGAATCACAGGGTTTTGAGCTTCATGTACATTGTAGGGCCTGTTTACTATCAGTCTTTCAGTGCTCAAGGTAGCCCTGCCATTCATTTTCTTCAAATTCTCACTTTCATTTCACATTACCGCAGTTATTTCTTACTTTGCTACAAGTTCTTATCTTCTAAGGTGTTCTGTTTCACTTCTCTGATTTCTCCTTTTGTCTATGAGCATCTCCGGTCCCACTAACTTGGTTTCAGATTGCATTAGCCTAGTGATAAGATAAGCAGGGCATACAAAACGTTGATAACCTATGAGTTGACTACACTAGTGACAAGCTCTAGCATTGCCCATTTATTCTGCTGCTCAACAAGAAACACATCTCAAACCCTATCCCGCGAGATGAACACTATAATGCAATTTGGATAAACCATCATGCCTCATTCAGAAAAACCCTTTCTTGTCAACTCATCCCTAAATCTATATTCAGTCTAGAGAAATGGAAAAACAAAAAAATTGGATGATAGGGCAAGGATTTGCAGAGTACCCCTTCACTGGGCCCACAATTTGCAATTCACTGTTTATAGGAGAAATGAGGCAGCCAAAAAATACGCAGGAGGGGGGGGAATTATATTACTTAACATAAGCTGCCAAGCTGGGACCCATGACTTTTTACTTTTTTATATTCTTGCCCTACCTTTGTCTAATAAAACCAAACAAGGCCGGTGGAAGTAAAAAGCATCAACCCTTTCCCTTTTATTCCCTTTGGCAGATGTAAAAGTGGACAAGTATGCACAGTGGAAAAGGGTAGGAAACAATAAAACCTTAAGAATAATCGTACCTTGTCTGCAAGTGGATCAAAAGCTGCATAAAGCTCAAAGTCCTGGGTGGCCCAGCATAGTAAAACTGACAAAACAATATGATCATATAACTTCATCAGGAATGTATCATCATGCATGTCAACACAATTATGATGTGATCAAAGCAAAAGTCAACCGTGGTATCCTATATAAAAATGTAATGTGAAGCAGTAACAATGACACACACAGAGTAAAGATCAACTTTGATTACCATAGAGTTTTTATTAATTAGTCATAAACGTGAAGGGATCAACAAACAAATGGATAGTTGAGAAACTATGACTTCAAAATACCTCGAGTACTGGCCCTTAAATGCCGGTCGTTTGAAAAGCCAACATTAATATTCAGGTTTGAAATGATACAATCATAGTTAAAAAACCAAAATTTGGACGATGTAGCAATGAGAGTGCATCCACAATATTAAAATTTTTCAGTGTTTCAACTTTTCCTTTCCACATATGCATGATGCAGTATAAATTCAAAAGTACCGTAGTTCTCATCTCTTCTAAACTGGGTTTTGTGTGGCCCAATTCCTTTGTCATGCATGGAAGCATAAAGCTTCTGGTAAGCTCTGTATAATCTGCAAGAAGAAGAATTAATTATCTATCTACAACAAAAAGTGACATACGACTTCATTGTGGGAGATTCAATTTTATGCTTAAATGTACTGTTAGATTCAGCTGTCACCTTTTCTGCTGACGAGGACTACTTATTGGTGGTGAGAACTCAGAGGATACATACTGATCCAAAAATATACTCCGATATATAAAATGCCAAAGTCCAGCAGGACCGCCTACGCCAATATATGGTTCCCTGAATCTATCAGGAGAATCTGTTGGAACTGTATGTTGACCCAAATGAGGAGAAAAAGATCCAGAACGAGGCAAAGGATCAAGAGGCAACTCCTCAACACGCATCCCACCATCTACCATGGATCTCTGAATCTCGCTTAGTACACTGGACTTCAAAAGGACCGATTCAACCCGAATCCTATAAGATCACAGACAAAATTATGTAGGGAAAAAAAAACTGGGGTAAGAAGTTCCAACCTGAAGAACTCCTACAGCACAAATATCATTTTTTTCAAACTAAATTTATTGTATACCTGCAATCCTTGAGATGATAAAAGGCATCTGAACTAGTAGTAAGCAACATCAAGTATGTATCAACCTGCCACAAGAAAGTATTATCGTGTCATGATATTTTACGTAGAAAAGGCTGACATGAGGCAAAGTATACCATATGTGCACGTAAATTTACTCAAGAAATGTCATGAACCTAAATGTCACTCACATCAAGATAATGGACATAAGCATACAAAAATGCCATGGGATTATATCTAGGCAAGCAAATTGGAGAGAAAGATTCAGATGTCCTGCATTAAGACAAAAAGAATAAATTAATACAACTATTGCAGCTGAAAATGTCTATAAAACATAATCACCCCAATTGAAACCATACTAGTAGAAAAGAAAGTACCATATGCTTTTTGTGTATGATCCTGTGCTTTAAAACGGGACATCTCGTGATTGGAAACTGAAACTAGTACATGGGATTGGAAATTGAAACTAGTAGCTGGTTAGTATTTAGTGTATCATATCCTACTAGTTTCAATCCCAGATCCCCTGTAAGTTTCCAAAAGGAAGACATAACACCTATTCAATTTAATCTACTTGCCTAAATGATTCTGATGCCATGACAAAGTTGGAAAGCAGCAACATGTCATCAGGATGAAGAGAGGCCTTTTGAGCACCAACAAGACTGATAACCTGCAATCCATTTCAAGTTGTTACGGTGCACTAAGTTGTAAAAGATTTTTCAACTGTGCCATGAAAAATATTTAAAAAAAAACATTCTTAAAAAGAGATTTCCTCAAGTATTAACATAAGGATAGAACCTTGTGTTTGCACATCAGTATTGCAAAGAGAACACCAGAATCGGCAACATCATGCAATATGGCACCTGCAGCTTGCCTTGTCGCATAAGCAAGGGGAAGACAAGTGTATGCATGAAGAAATGTGGCAGGATTCCTGAAAACATAGAAACAAGTAGTAGTACTATAAGCATCTTCTGCTTTAGGTTTTGTAATTTTAATTTTTGGCATGTGTGAACGGAAATTACATTGGCAGCTTGTAATAACAGGACAATAACAGGACAAAGTAGAAAACATTAAGAGTCATAACACAAACAAATAAATGAGAAAAAAAACACCCCATCCAATATATATCATAATTTCAAGATACGAATGACTTTGCTTATGTAAACTTCATATTAAAGAGCATATTAATTTTACCAATTTCTTTTCTAAAAGCTCTTAGAACAAAAGGTTTTTATTCGAAACTTTAATACTATTTCAAAGTGAACAATAAGTTTAAAACAGATCAGCTTAGAAATGATCATAATATTCAGCCTGGGAAGCAGCCCTTCACATACATTGGATGATCTGTTACTATCACTACTACAATAGTTCATCACCAAAATAACAATATCTGTGATGTAGGGATACTACTTGTGCTCTTGCAAACATCTAAACATCTAAAAACAGGAACTATCATATTAATTTATTGGATGGTTTTTCACACCAAAATAAAATTCATATCCAAGTTAGGCATGCCAAAGGGAGCAGAGAAACAAACCAACTGAAAGAGTGGATGAGGGAAGAGAAGACAATATCTGTTCCTCCAAGCAAAGGTGTCATATCAAACTTCGGATTCTTCTCAAAACATCTATTTACTGACTTTGTAAGAATAAGTAGCATCTGCATCCACATACCGTGACTAATTAAATGAAGTGCAGTTACTAACATAAGCTATTTTTATTCTATAGAAGGGAAAGTACATAAACAATATTCTGGTTATTCAATAAATCACTAACAAAATATGACCTAACAGTCAAACATATTAATGCATAAAGAATTTTGCGGAAGGGGAAGATCCAATGCTACCTGACCATAAATAAGTTCCAATTGCACCCTCAAAGACTCGTAAGGCTCTTCTGTACAGCTGATGCATACTAAGTAAATTGGTCCCTTGACAAGAAAAATCACCTGAACATACAAATATTTTATGCCAATTTAATTTAACTGGTTCCATAAAGATAAGGCCTACAGCTGTGAGTTGATGTACAGTCAAATAATGTCATTCTAGACCTCCACACAAGTAAGACCTAGGTATTTTCACGCATATGAACATTATTTTCAAACACTTAAGATATATATTCTGATCCAACTTAGGAAAAAACATAGCATATTTCAAGTCATACGAGAAAATTCAAAAAATACAAGCCGAAGGTCCCTCGTCAAATATGTTTTTATAGGATAACATGCATATATCACTAAGACTTCAACATCTGCCCAAGACAGTGTCAGGATGGACAACACAGCTCCATCAACTATTTCAAAATTAAAGTTATCTGTTCAGGGATGGTATCAGTGTTTTAAAAGGTTTGCCTCAGGGCCCACCTATGCGGCCTCTAAGGCTGGGTGTCAGTGTTCCCGCCTCTGTTTTGAGGGAGTGGGCGGAAGGCTTTGCAGGAGATGCTGAGGCGGCGGAGGCGCGCCCCAAGGCGTACAGGCGTCCTGTTTGGCTTTTTTGTTTCTTTTTTTTTTTAAACCTCCCAAACCCAAAACGACGCTGTTTGGGTAGGGGTTTATAATTCCATACCTCATCTCTCTTCTTCGATCGCGTCCTCTTTGCCTTCTTCACTCCTCCTACCGCGCGCAATTTTGCCAGAGCACACAGCAGCATCAGCCGCCGCCAGCTTGGAGCAGCAACGGTTGCCAACTTCAGAGAAGCGCCGCCATCAGCAAGCACCCACAAATCCCCAATTTTAAAGGTTAGGGTTTCTGAAAAAGTTTGCGATTTTGATTTTGATTTTTTTTTTTTAAATTTTTTTATATAGTTTGTGTGTGATCTTACTGGCCTATGTTGTGCGATTTGATCATTTGAATGATTATTTGAGGGACCTATTGTGCTAACAAAACTGCTGTGCATAATCTATAGGTTTTATATAGTTTGTGTAACTACAAATTACAAAACTGTTGTGCATTAGTAGGTTATAGACATATAAATGCCTAATTAGTAATTACACCACTGTGAAAGTGTGAAGTCACGGTCCCTATAAAAGCCTAATTATTGTTTGTATAGTATGTTCATATAATTATAAGAAGTCAAGACATATACTTTCACGGTCCCTATGCAAGTGTGAAGTCAAAGACATATAAATGCCTAATCAGACAGTTTATACAGTTTGTTCATATGGCCTAATTATATAGTTTTGTTTATATATTATTGGGTGAAGTGCTGATTTAGTTCCTGAACTATCACCTCAGTGAAAATTAGGCCCCTGAATTATTTTTTCGGTAAAATAAGTCCCTAAATTCATTAGAAATTGCTAATTTCATCCCTATTATTATATTCAAAGCTATTTTATCCAATTTTTCGTCAACTTAAGTCACTTGACACACTTTAGAGTGTAATACTATCATTTTCTCGTCTATAAGTGCTTAACATTTCATATAGGTTGCGAATTTAATGTCTAATTTACCCTCAAAAGTTAA
>JAOTRO020000011.1:2832315-2850273 GCA_028566515.2 Pyracantha coccinea | reverse complement strand
GGGTTCGGGTTGCCCAACTTTTTCGAGTTTAATCATGTAACAATTTAATTTTCAAGAATTCCTAAAAAAATTAAGCCAAGTAGCATCAAAGATAGTTAACTTTAATTTCATAAATCAATCAAAATTGTTGAGCAATTGCTTCGAGACAAAAAATTTAGGTTTTGGATACTAACAATCTACTATAAAGCTTTAGGATTTAGAGACTACGAATATGGGCTGACTAATCAAAGCTTCTTACTCCCTAAAAGCTTAAGTAATTATAAAGGGTAATTTATTAAAAAATATATTAGAAAAGGCGTTAGTTTTTGGACTTAGCCCACTTCGGTGTAGTATGAGAATTAATTGATATGGGTTACAATATGGTTAGATTGAGTTTAGTTCGTATTGGGTTGGGTTGGGGATAGACGGGCAAATGATTAACCCAACTCAACCCAATCAATGAACGGGTTGAAATTGAGTTGAGTTTTATAACTAAAAAAAACTCGTTTGTTTGGGTTTAAAATCGGGTTGGACATGGGCAGATTCAGATTGGCCCAACCCAAATTGCACCTCTAATTTTTGTACAAGACCAATTGACGTGACACATCACATAACATTTTCGTATTGTTTGCAAATAAATGAGTTTTATAGGAGGCCCAATTGTAAACAAATGAATTGTTGCTATATCATTAGGACATGAGTTGTCCCAAAGAACATAGTCTCGTTTGGAGTTCTATGACCGAGAAAATATAATTCACTATATTAAAGGGATGTCTAAGAAATAGAAGAATAATTATGTCCAACTTGAAAAATGAAAATGAGTTACTCATTAAGAAATCATTTTCATTACAATTCTCTCTCCCTACTACAAGTAGACAAAAGTTTTTCATGTCTAATCTTCTCTCAAAAAGAAATCATCCATCGCTTTCTTCAATATATCTTCAGTTTAACGAGTTCTCAAATCCATTTAAATCCTAAGCAACAAAGGAGCGCTATTTGGATATCAAAGTTTTTGCTCACCAAACACACAAACAAAACATTGAAATGTTGACCGAGATGTTTATCACATACAACCAAACTCGTGATTTGGAAGGTGCAGTGCTCAAACATGTGATGCCCTGAACCAATTAACAAGGATCTTGTGGATGCACTTAGAGAGAGAGAGTCACGACTCATGATCAATCATGACTCTAACATTAGAGTGGGTGAGGGAGAATGGAAATATTTATTTGAGGTTTGGCAAATTGGCAACCGCATGCGTTTAAACATCTGCAATAATGTCAACTGCCAAGGCCGGTGGCACACACACAAAGCTTGGCTGCCCATCATGAATGTACATGGACGTTGCCCTTGCTGTCCCTTCAAGCTAAGAAACGTCCACGTCATGCTTATGGTAGCCTCCTTCCATTACTCAGCTCCTTTTACACCCTACATTCCACCAAATTGCTTTTCTGTTTCATTGCCATCAATTACATTTGAAACAGTGCATAAATCACATCCATGCTTGTTTGCAATGCATATATTAATTGTACTTGTAGGGTACTTCAAGACCACTTTAAATTTGATTTTCTATAATGATAATTAAACAAGACGTGTGACTTTTTGTAGCTTGAGTGTTATGTGTTCTTATTCTTACACTCGAGATTTTGTGTTCAACTCCATCGTCTAGAGTATCTCCACTAATTAATAAAATACTCATTGTCAACCAAAATCTTATGAAATTACCAGTTTAACCCTCTAATTAAAACATAACATGAATAAGAAATATGGGTTAGAAATGTAATTTCACACAACCAAATTTTGCTGTTTTTTTTTCCAAAGCCTCATGATCTACAAGTAATCATAACATATCTCTAATTATAAAATAAAAATAAAAATAAAAAATTCCCACTCCCACGTTCTCTATCACTTCCTTCCTCTCTCCTTCTATTTCAAAAACAAAAAAAAATTCTCACACTTTGTGTGTGCCTATATGCTAGATGGAGAGATGAAAATCTGAGATGTAAAAGCCATATTTACATCTCATTTAACATTCGTGGGAGTTGTAAATATAAGTTTTATTCAATGTAAATTTGGAATTTTATTTACCTCAATATCTTTAAATGGCAAGGCCGAACTCCTAAAGATGTAAGAAGAAAGATGTAATTTACACGTTTCAGCTAAAATATGTATTTTACATCCGTTCAAGACATTTTCATCTCTCATTTGAGCTACAAAGGGAATACTTGGGGGAACCAAAATAGAAAAGGGTAGTGCTATTTACACACTTATTTTTATTACCTCCCACACATTGTTGTTAATTTATATCGATTTTCTTCAATCCATTCGAACTGACAGCTGAAATTATGAGCGGTGTGTGGATAGCACCACTCCATAGAAATTAGTTAAAGTGATGGGGTCAAAAAGTGGTTTGCTCGTGATAACCATGAATTTAATTAGTATGTTTAAATGGTTGTGAAAACCTATGAATTAAGGAGTAATTAAGGACATAGTGGTTCTGAGAAGATTAAGAATTAAGGCACTCAAGTAGAGCAAAAACATGATTCAGAGAAACTAAAGTATTGAATATATTAAGGTTGTGAACAAATTAAATGACAATTAAATGACAATCATACCCTGTATAACCTCTTCAAGGACTGGCATACAACTTCTCAATGATATAATGCTTCGTAAAAAATGCAACAAAATTAACCTTTAAAGGGTATTTCTGGAAATTTAGACATTCTTATTAGTAGGGTTCGGGGAGATCAGTACAGTACACCATCATTCTGTTCCCTCCTGGACCTCTTTTCCATCACCAAAATTCTAGTACAAGCGAAGCGACAACCACTCCCTCCTCGGACCTTATAAAAGCCACACTAATGCACCCAAAAGTTTCATACGAAAAGACCAACTACTACTACATACATTAGCAAGAGAGAAAAAATGGCTTCTAGGGTTTCTATCTTTCTCTTCTTCGCTTCTCTGACGTTTCTCTCCGTTGCTTTTGCCGAGGAAAGAGCCCCCCACGGCCTTGCCAAAGAAAACCCGATGGCGTTTTCACCATCAGCATACAATTTTTTCCATCCAACGTCCCAAAACCCCAACGCCAAAGACCCATGTGTTGAATCCAATTGCTCACCATTGCCTCTGGCAGCTCAAGTACGATCAACAGAAGCACACGAGAGCAGATTCTCTACATCACAGAATGGGCGAGCGAGATTCGGAGCTGCTGGGGTTGCTGGCATTGTGTTCGGTTTAGCATTTGCAGTCTTTATGGCAATGGGCGTTTACTATGTGCTTGTCACACGCAGAGCAAATATGAGTCCAACCAACACGGTAAAACCCGATGTATGAAGTTCTCTTCTCACTGCATGAAGCTTCATAGCACGACCAAGCTATCTACAACCCTACTTGGATCTCTCTATGATCTATCTTTTATTTCATTGTACTAAAACCAGATTTTGTTGTGTGTATCTATAATTAATTAGTGATCGGTGCAGTATCTACGAGTTAAACATATTCCTTAATGGCAATTAAGTTTGTTCACTTTTTAGCATTCAGGCAAAACTGAGAAACCAAATGATTACCAAGCAATCTACATTGAGAGCAGTCAGATAGAAAATGGAGGTCTCCATGTTAACAAGTTAAATAGCAAGTAACCTACACGAATGAAGGTAAAAACAAAAAAAGGTTTCATGATTATGTCCTACGATTTCTAAAAACGTCAACATCCATAGTGGTGGAGTCAGAATTTTAGTTTAGGAGGGGTCCAAATGTCTCAATCTGAAAAACGCTCTTCTGATCTTACAAAAATTACTTTGTTGTGTGATGAGCAACTGATCAACGTCGTTTGGGTATGGCATGGTGTTGTTCTCATCATCATCTTCCTTAAACTTAAACCCCAAGCCTCTCTAACTTTCTTCCTCTCTCCCTCCATTGATTCTCATACCAAAGGCCTCCTCAAAGCTCACAAGCAACGGATTGCCTGAACTTCATAGGAGCCATAAACCTCAAATCAAACTCAATGAAAGAAATTAAAGTAAAAACGTTAGATTGGGGCTCTCAGCTTACGATAAACCCTGAAAATCATTTGCATAACACTAAACTTTTATGGTGAAAAATCTCAGGATGGGCCTAGGATCATCCTGATCCTTTTATGGCTCCGCCTCTGAACATCGAACTCATATCATGACCACTAATCTAAAATCCCCACCTAGCGCCTCTTTGAGATAAGAATCCACAAAGGATCGTGTCATTTTTCAAATGGATGAAAGGCATTTCTAAAGTAAACCAAAAGTGTCACAAACAGCTGTAAGGGAACTCACTAGTTGGGGGCATTTGTAGTGACAACCATAAAGCTAGATATATGTTCAGTTATTCCAACGATCGCAAAGGAAGAAAAGATCCAGATGGATTGGTTTGACAATCAGGGCCAGAACATTCGGGTCTCATTCTCTCGTTTTATCTTTGGTAAATCTTGAACAGTCACGAAGGTCATGAACCATCAAGAAAAAGACATATTCACTGATGTAAATTAACAAATATAATATAGTTTACCGGCAAAATTATTATGCCTTTAAAATGATGGTTACCATGCATTCTCTTCTGGTTTGCTCAAAATATGTAAAAAGATACAATGTGGGCAAGTTTAGTTCAGTGTATATAAATGTCACATAAATAGAACTCCATACGGGGTGAAGTGCAGCAACTCAAATCTATCTACCATCCAGATGAACTAAGAGATTCAATCACAGGTCGAAATGTCTGGTCCACAGCTTTGTTCCAAAGATGCGCAAGCTCTGCACGAGTTTTCCTTCCAAATATGGGCTCTGTAATCTGCAGAGTTTTGAAAGCTGAAATTATTAGAATTCAAGCAAAGCAAGCTAGGAACTCAATAAATAATGAAATATTTCAACCTAAGTCACACATGCTTATTGGTAAGTTCAGTTCATAGTTTCTAGCTGCATGATAAGTTTGATGGAGAAAGAAGCCAACCACACAAAGTGCACACAAGTCCATAACATAAAGGCATAAATCCCAAGTTTGCAACCTCACTTAAAAAGTGCACACAAAGTGCCCAGCCAAAAAGGATTCTAAACTCAACTACCTAACTTTCATGAACCAAGAGTTTTATACTTCACCAACTTCTGTTACATGAGCAATAGCTGCATCAAAGAAATTTAAGCCAAAATTAAGATTAACCCACTCCAACTTCAGTTTTCCTCCCCCAAACCCACCTTATTAAATGTTTAGGACTCTGACAGTTCTTCCTACAATATCATTAGCAAATGGAAAAATTTAGATCCAGACCCAAAAAATGCCAGTATATAGTTTACAAGAAAGAACGAAGATCATTTTTGGATTTTGCGTAATAATTGTTCCTATAATTAGCAATGAACAATGATAGTCGACCATGAATAATTTCAAGAAAGTAATAACACTTTTTCTTAAAGTAATGAATATTCCGCCAAGTACATCATTAATTGAAAATGTATAAACTAGATTAGCCGCATCATTGATCCTATATTACAACACAATACTCACAAATCCCTAAATACCAATGCTTTCTATACATACTCAAGAGAACTGTTAAATTGGTTGGGACACGCCATTTCTATTTATCCCATTGCCACAAGCTTGTTCCTCTTTTCTGAGAAGATGCTGCTTTCTTTTTCATTATTGCTGAATTATCAAATGTCCTATGAGGAATGAACATTTCTACCAAGAAACCATTAGGACCCTAAATTGTAATAAATTCATGTATGTAAGTGTGTCAATCCCACGCCTTAGCTATTCCACTCCTCTAACTTTCCTTTGGGATGTAGTTTAACTGAATTAGATGCATATGTCGAGCTAAAAGCCTACCTATGATTATAATTGTACATCATCCAGGTCAAAGATTTTCATATCAAAAAGTTTCGAGGAGAAAGCAGAGACAGAAAACCCATACATTACTAGCCGAAATGAATAAGAACAAATATCCATCCCCTGATTTCCCTACCGTTACATTCCCCACAGAACTCGTGATCATCGCCCATTCAGTTCTACATTGTTATTGACATATATAGCACAACACCCAACAACAACAACAACAACAAAGCCTTTTCCCACTAAGTGGGGTCGGCTATATAGCACAAGACCCGTTGGAAAAAAAAATTGCAGCGTTTATAGAATCCACAGCAGTACTTGGACGTGGTAATGTACAGAAATTGATGTCACAGAAAAATGAAATCAAATAAAAAATCAAATATTTTCCACAACAAATGATCCAATTATACTGATCAAGCAACCTAATCCTAGCCATAACCTCATTATCCGGTAAACACGACCAATTGGGAAAAGCTACAAACCAACAAGATTAAGACTTTACACGCTAAAGCTAGGGTTTTCAGTCGCCACAAAACGACGCCTTAACACCAACAATTAAACAAGCAAATTGGTAATTACCCGGGAAACTGGTTGAGGTTTGGTGCCGGAAATGGAGTTGTAGATGCACCGGCGCTGCTCGAACACAACGATCCCCGTGAAAATGCTTCCGAGTGCAGCGCCCAGCAGGCGCTCCTGCATTTTTCAAATTTTGTTCATAAGAGAAAATCACGAATCGAAACAAAAAGGTTTGAATCTGTAATTTCGATTGAAGACTACCTGAGCAAGAACGCTAATCATGGCGGATGTGCGTATGGAATTTGGGGCTGTTCGATTTGATTTCTGTGCGGATGGAGGAGAACGATGGGTAGCTCATTTTGTTCGGCTCGCGCGACAGGGGAGAGGACTTGATTTGGGCTGGGTTTAAATTTATGAACTCCAGGCCCAACCCAAAAGAGATATACATGGGCAGGCCCAGTATATGCATAGATGGGTTCTAACCCGTTACCCTAACTGAATCCGGTTAAGAATATCAACCCGTATTAGACGGGTTGTGAGAGGATGGGTTGAGCTCGGGTTCACCAATCGTATGACTCGGTCTATTTCAAACAATCCCAACTTGTGGCATATGTAATGGATTGGTCATGGAAAACTTCATCCGCGTACGTTTTTCATCAACGTTCTTAGTTGTTCTCGAGTGGTAAAAACGCTTTCAGATAATAAAATTTGTTGGGATTTCATTTTAAAATCAAATTCAACGAGCAAAACTAGTTAAACTCCTTATGAATTTACTAAAAGTTTATCTTCAAAGAAAATGTTACATTAAAATATCAAATTTTATTTTTATAGCTGATATGGCAAAATAACATTTTGCAAAGTCTCATATTCCAACCAAGATGTCGAATTAAAATGTTTTTTTGGTTCAGGTGAGTCATAGTTTAGTAATAAAATAATCAATAAGTGAAGAAAGAATAAATGTATGGGCTCATCATTAAAATAAAACAAAAAAAATTGACGTTACCTTCATATTTGGCAGCAAAGTGAAGAATGTCAATCCATGTGGAATTTTGGTATTTTCTTTGGAACCAGAAAATCACATTTTCTGTCAAAACACGTTTGACAATCTCTATTAGAGATGCTCTAAGACATTTTTTTATATTTATTCTCACACTATTAACTACAAATCTTCCCAATGAATATTCGAAGTCGGGTTGATACCTAGTACACACCAAGGGTATTGAAACAAAGCTCGGATACTATTTTGGTGTAATTGACACAAACATTGCAACTTTTAAGGAATTAAACTTGTTCCCTTAAATGCAAATCATAAAAATCAAAACAACAAAAAAGACATAGCCTTTGAGAAATCCTCCAACAAATTCATTCCCAAATTACATTATTTAGTTTCAACCTCAAATCGCAAGAATTACTGTCTGTTTCCGGTTTGATTGTTTGGGACAAAATTTGATTTTTCGAAAAAAGTTTTAATTGTTAGGCTGTTTGGTAAAGTTGTTGAATGAGAAAGTTGTGGTGTGAGAAAGTTAATTTAAAGCTAAACTTCAAAAGCAGCTAGAAAACCTAAGATGCTACTTTCATTTCGGTTTTTGAGCAACCCAAATTGAGAAGATGCGGAAGACATAAAATGAATTTTTTGAACTACCAAATTAAAGATCTGCAACTCAAATAGTTAAAAATATTAATATCCTCCCAATAAGGCTTGCATGAAGGAAGAAAAGAACTAGGTCACTGTAGTGCTTCTTTTATTTTTTATTTTTCCATAAAAAACAACTTTTAAAAAAACAAGGATAGAGATTAGAGTCCCCTCTGCCAACGCTCGGCAGACAAAGGATATTAAAGAGAGAATAGTATTAGGAGGGAAGGCGTTTTGCACGTGAGTCCCCTCTGCCAACGCTCGGCAGCACAGCCACCCCGTGTCATGTGACTGTCGCTGGTTGTGGGACTTTTTGGACTCCATGAACCGCAGGATTATGCAGGACCAGTCCGACAACGACTTGGTACCCAAAAACCCTCCTTCCTCATAAACTCACTAGTACTTGTACTATGCAGACCCATAGATAAGCCCCTTCTGTACAAACACACACAATGACACATAAGAATTTACCATGGTACTCCAAAGTATCAGACCACCTTAGAAAATCTCCGTTAAACAAAAGATCTTTACGGTCTTGATGTTGAATTCCATAATAACTTGGGTTGGAAGTTAGAAGTTGGAACTTGGAAGAAGTTATAATCTGGTTGCACAACTACCTCAAATTTATGAGAGAAACTTTATTACATGCAACTAGTGGCATTACTCATGAGTAATTGGTGTGGGTTAGTGCCATATTGACGTCCTAATTGCATGCAAGTTCTTCAAATTCAAAAAGTAAAGTTTGTTGCTTTGCCACTTTAGTACTACACTCTAGTGGTATTCATCTTCACTTGTAAGTGAGAGATCGTAGGTTTGATTCTCGCCAAAGACGAATTTAAACTAAATTATTGCTGGCCCATTGTGAGGCTAAGCTCACTTCCTCCATCCTAATGTAGATAATATCGATTATTCAAAAAAAAAAAAAGTTTGTTGCTTTGCAGAGAATACAATCTCAAATTTGTTCTTACTTTGGAAAGAGAAAATTCATCAAAAAATTCAGTCATTGTAATCGTTGTCTATGCACACGTGAATGATTGTCAGCCATTAATGTATTATGAGATTAGCTTGTATCAACTGCTGAAATTACACTCTTATTTAAGTAAGTGTCCCAACACATCTTCTCATTGACTCAAATACCCTATATAATAAATGTAATGGCATATGAAAGAGTACACACAACACGCTCAGTTTCTACGTAAGTTGAAACACTTAAAAACTAAAACCTCTTCTGAATCTATATAAGAGTTGTGCAATACATGAATGATTGTCAACCGTTGATGCATTGTAATACTCGCTTGCATTAATAGTTAAAATCCCACGTAATGACTGTCCAAATCATTTCTAATTCTCTACAAAGCAACAGAAACAATGATTTGAATTTCTTAAATTTGAAAAATTAATAATTTAATGCTCGATAGTTGTCTGAGACCGTCAACAAATGTGAGAGGCCCAAAAACAAAGAGGGATTTTGAAGAACAACTGTTCTTATGTCATAGGAACATCCGGACCTACTTGGAACATATATTGTGTGTCATGTCATTCATTATGTCTGTGTTTAGCTGCTTTTCTGGGAGAAGAAGTCTTTGTTTCCAATGTAAACCTGCACAAGGGACCTCAACAAACTCAAAATACAAGAATTCTCCGGTAAGCTGAAGCCTTATAGCAGCAACAAAATAAGCTGCTTTTTCCATAATCTGTGATTCTCTTTAGCTCCATTTTTGCAGGGCATGTCAGCTTTTTTTGTCCCTCTCTCTCCGTCTCTCTAGACTATATATATATATATATATATTTATTTTATTTATTTTGATTTTCCTTGACATGTAGAAGGGAAAGAAAAAAAAAAAAAACAGCTTGCAATTGATTGTCACAGATAACATGTTCTAACATTGAAGGGAAGGCCCATTTAGTCACACATTAGCTTTGTGTTGACTAACTTTTTCTGCATATCTGTACTGGTTTTACACTGTTCCTTGTGAAACAATCAAAAACCCAAAAATCTGCAAAGATTTGGAAATTTGGGGTCTCATTACTTTCGCGAGAATCCTAAGATTTTTCTGAACAGCAGAAGTAAAGAGCCCTGTCAAGAAAAAGCTGCTTTTTTTTTAGTAAGGTGAAAAGTGAAAAAACCGAGGGAAAAGCACAGCACTTTCTTATCAATTATCAATTTATCATCATTCACCATCTGGGTTCTGGGACTTGAACATTTCCCAAGTTTTGAACTGTTTCATGTGGATGTTTCTGCGATTGGCATGGGAATCTCTTGGGATGTGGGGTTTTTGTGATTTTGTTTGCCAAGTGTGAATGCAATGTTGGGATTTTAGCCGTTGTACAAGAAACACAGCAAATGGTCCCACAAAAGACAAGACAGCCTGTTCTGTCGGTCCTTCAGGGTTCTTCGAGCCTCGAAAATCTGGATTGGGTGGCTGATTAGGGTTTTGTTTGGTTTAAAATTTGCAGGGTGGTTTGTTTTGGGGGGGATTTTCAAATGGGTTGAGGCTTTTTGACAATGCGCTTGTTCTGGTGGCAACAGCTGCCTCTGCTTCTTCTCATCCAGATTTTGGAACCCAGCAGAATAAGCTACAAAATTTATGGTACTTTTTCTCTCTCTTTGCTTCTTCGTTTTTATTCGAGCGATATTTTAATCTAATCTAAACTGCCAGAAACGGGATTTGAACTTGAGTCGGAGTAGGAGCATATTATTTTTCCTACTGTTATTTGACTCATAGGATGAAATCATATGTTTTAAGTTGCTGCTTCCAATATGTACTCGGTGTTTAGAATTGTTTTGGATATCGGAATTCCCTTTTAAACTGCTATGTTGCAACTTCTTGTTCATGTCCGAAATGGTTTGGCTAGGCATGCGATTTACTCAAAATGTGCATGATGTTTAGGCTGTCATATTCTTACTTCTTGTTGGTTTTGAGTAATATGCTTTGCTTAATCTTCATTGCGATTCGCATTTGGAAGAATGCTGATTTCTTATTCTTTTTTCCCTCTCTGAAATATATAGCTGAAGCTTTACTAACTTTTAAGAGCGGAGGTGGAAGTCCTCAACTGTTTGATGGTCGAATTGGAAGATGTCCTTGTCTAAGACAATGGAAAATTGTCAACTGTCATAAACTGAAGGACCCTTGCATTTATCCTCTGTAAGATCTCTCTCTCTCTCTCTCTCTCTCTCTCTAGCAGTGCAGTCTGTCATATCTAGAAGTTAGTAGTATACGATGATTCATTAAAAAATTCAAGGTAGAAAAATTGTTGCCTTCATAGCATTAATGTAAGACGCAAGCGAACAAATTGATTACTGGCTGGAAGCTAACTACAAATTAAAGCCTCGTAGTAATGCATATCAGTACTTATGTTGAACATATCCTGAATTTTCTAGTCTACTAGCCAAAAAGTTAATCCCCTGTTTGTAACAACATGCTAGTTTTACAAATCGGCTCCACAAGCGAACATTCAATTTTAGTTGTACGATACTACCAATGTAACTTAGGAGACAAAGTCTGGGTTTTGTACTGAAGAGCTTTATGAAGACTGCCACAAGTCTAAAATAATTTTATTATAGTTAAGGGAACTATACTCTTGAGCTTTGAAGCATATTGCAAGTACCTTAAATTCTTGAGCTTTGAAGCATATTGCAAGTACCTTAAATTCTAAATAATGTGTTGTTGACAGTTTTGTCTTTTGATCATAATTCTGTAATCATGTAAGAAGTATGTTAGATGTTATGCTTCAACAGGTTTTCTGGTATCTATTCTGTTTCTTTGTGGACTAACGTAGTCAGTTTGCCACCTTTTGCTCCAAGACTTTTCGTTACGCACCCTTCAATTCAACTACGAAAAGAGCACCATAAACCAAGAAGCAGGAGGATAGAAGCCATAGTTGATGGGGATAACGGTACTCCAACACTCACACCCGTGGAAGAAGTTCGTGGTAACCATTCATCAAAACGGAAAGTTGCAGCAATTACTGGTGGAGTTGCTGCCACTCTGCTTGTGATTATCATAGTGATGCTCATTTACATCCGCTTGAGGCGTGTAAAAAGATTAACTAGGCGAACATCTGAGACAAGGTCATCTGCACCATCATCCACTGGTAAGATAGCTCATAACCATTTGAGGAATTCCGTGGATTCCCTGCATCTCATATGCCTTCACTTCAGCCTTCCAGGCAGTTTATTGAAAGGGGCATGACATAAAACATGTGAAATACCAGTTGCCATCCGTATTCTTGTTAAGTCAAATGATGAACAATACAATTTTATACTGTTTCAAAGGCTTCAAATTGAAGCAGCACTGGGGTAAGTAATGAGTTTCTGGCCACACACCCACTTTGGTACAATATGGAAATGCCTTTCTCAAATTGGGACCCAAACAGGTCCTCAAGATAAATCAACTTGCTTCTTCTATGAAAGAGAGCAAAACATCCATGTGTTTCGATTATTTGTATATACCACTTTGCATTCTAATTAACCCAAAAAAGGTGGAATCTTCCTAGCTAGATGGTCCAAAGTTGGCATTATGTGGTGCATCTTGTAGAATTCAAATCCAGTGTACGTCACTTCTGCCGCTCTGCACAAAAGTACTCTCTATCGTTGATGATGTCTTAAAAAGATTACAGATGTAACAGTAGGATGTGACTGAAAATGATGCTAAGTTTGTTTCATGCTTGATTGATAATGTTGATCAAAATAATAATTGGTGTTTTATCTGTTAAAATTTGGTTTGGCTCACTGAGGTAAGTTTGGTGAATTGGTTTCTTCTTTGATTTCTTTCAGTTCAGTGGGAAAGAGGGGACACATCTCCCTATGCTGTTGCTCATTCTCCATACAGTGCACCAAACTTGAGGCAACTCACAATATTGGAATTGGAGCAAGCAACGCGCAATTTCAATGAAATTAATATCATAGGCCAAGGTAGATTTGGTTTGGTCTACAAGGGATTGCTCCAAGATGGAACTATTGTGGCTATCAAGAGACGCCTACATGCCCCAACTCAGTATTTCTTTCATGAGGTAAGCAAGTGCCGATTCACAGTTCTTATCTAGTAAACCATGACTTTCTTAGTGAGGTAGTGCGTAGAAAATGATTTGGTAGCAACTTCTGAGTATTCTGACTTCTCTTGATGGGATACAGGTGAAGCACGTAGCTCGTGTCAACCACGTGCATATTCTCAGGCTTATTGGTTATTGTCAAGATGCTACCCAACAGTTACTTGTATATGACTATCTTCCAAATGGAAATGTTGGGAATCATCTATACGGTACTCTCTCTCTCTCTCTCACTCTCTTTCGTTCTCTCTCTCCCCCTCTTTAACAACATAATTATGCAGATGCTGAAGGTTTACCTATTGGAAAGTTGGGCATAAAGCAAAGGCTATCGATTGCTTTGGGAGCAGCCAAAGGTACATCACCTGTTTCAAGTTCTTGTGCAAGTCTTTCTCTTTTGCATTAAATAATTGAACTTCCTTTTTCGGTTATTTTGCACAAAAGGACTTGCGCACCTTCACAGTTTGGTGCCTCCTCTTCTGCACATGCATTTTAGTACACGCAATGTTCTACTGGACGAAAGCTTTACCGCCAAGGTGTCTGATTATGGATTAACCAAATTGCTAGTGGGTCATCATGCTGGCTCATCTTCAGCCGTAGATTGCTTTCTTGACCCAGAGTATGTAATCTATCTTCAAAATGCTAAGTCTATGCTAGATTGTAGGATGTGGATAGCACATCTTTGTGCCTGTAATGCTATTTGTCACTAACGATCAAGATTGCTTGATGTGCTAGAATTACCTGCGTGGAATATAAGAGTAAGTTTCCTCCTCCACCAACTTATTGACCAAAGATTCCTCGGTCAATTCGTTGCAGGTCATTTCGCACGTTATGCAATCTAGATTTGTGAAAACAGTCTAACACTAAACAGTACCATTGATTGTGTCGAGTTCTATAATCAGTTGAGTGCCAAACTATCAAGATTAGAAGTTGATTGTATTACGGTATGATTTAACTTTCTTCTAGTACTACATTGAGCAGCTAGTAACAGATTGCTTCTGAGTGCTTCATCAAGTTATGCCTCTGGTTCTTATAGTGGAAGTTGCTTCAAATTTTAAGTTGACTAATTCGATTGAAGAAAAAACCTTCAGATCTTCTTCATTAAGAACTACGGTAGTTCTGTTTAGACTGAATTTGTTGATGATGTCTAATCTAATCTACTTATTTTTCCTTAAGTTTGGATTCATCAAAGAAGTTTTCAGAGAGAAGTGACGTGTACAGTTTTGGGGTCTTCTTACTGGAATTGATCAGTGGACGTGAAGCAAATGCAAGAAACCAGTTGAACTCGGGGGATAATTTAATATTGCAGGTATCTATCTCTATCTTGCCCTAATGATAACTTCTACTTCTCTGTTGTTTTTCATGCACTGCAGAAAGACTTAACACTTTTAATGCAAAACGCCTCCCTATCTACACTCTTGCACTCCACATGTCTTTATGTGGATGGACACTTCACTTCTCTAAGGCAAGCAAAATGATAGCTTAAGCTCTTTCTCAAGATTCTAGAGTAGCTTGCAGGTTGTTCTTATCCTTTTCGGATCAGATCAAGTGAAGTAATTGGAGAGCTTTTAAAGAAAGAATGAAGGTTTTAGAGAGTGTGTGAGAGATGTATTAGAGAGAAAATCCTAGTCCCTCCTGAACGAAGGAGATCAAAAGTTCGTGGAGAGGGAGAATGAGTCGTCGGTTTTGAACAATGCATTCACTCTAGCATTTACAAGATCATGGCTCGCTTTAGGTTATGAGTTATATATTTTGGACATGCTTTCATCGTTATATATGCATTTATGCGTAGGTGTGAAACTTCACTTACATTTCGTACTTGCAAGCTTTTCATACAAAGAAGTAACCTTTTCGTTCATTCTTAAGATCTGCTTATGTGACATAACTGTAAACAAAAAGAGAAAGCAACAAGGCGAAGTGCAGCCTATATAGTTATCGTTTCCACCCTTTCATTTCTTATCAAGTTCCGTTTGCTTTTGTAGGCGAAGGATTGCAAGGATTTGGACAGATTTGTTGATAAAACATTAGGTGACATGTCAAGGCAAACTGCAAAACAGATGATGGAGCTGGCACTGATGTGTGTAGATGGGAGTGAACGAAGGCCGCAGATGCAGATTGTTGTGGAGGAGCTAGAACGAATTCGTCAAGGGAGAGAAAGTAACCATTTTCATATTGAAGTTGATGAGGAGATAGGTGCTGTGACTCTTGGGAGTGAGCTTTTCAAATGAGTTCCTTGTATCAGTGTCTTCTCTTCATTCATTTTATAGATTTGATTGATTTGTAATTAATTACACAAGAAAAATATATGACACATAAAAGCATTGTTGAGTATATGAATCAAATGAAAATAGTAAAAGTTCAGGGTTCAATGTATAAATTAGCAATTCTCTAATAGCTATACAGGTCTTCAAGAAAATCACTGGATTTGGTGATGCAACTGGGTTGTCAATATGTTCTATTCAATTCAAAGCAACCAAGCCATGTATATTTTGATGTGCAATCTTTGGCACATTTTTTCCAATCCATCATTTAACGATCAAATAAACAGCTTAACAACTGGAGGTATGACATTGCAATGAATTTATAAAACGAAGCGACTAACAGGAGGGGGAGCAAACCGTAATTTGAGGTACGAGGTTTAAATGGTACCTAAACTTGAGAGTACAAATGTAATTAACTCTAATTTTAAAGTGAAGCAATTTTTTTGGTGACAATGAAAACAAAATAAAACAGGGTCTAATAAGAACGATTTTAACAAATTGGAACCACTTGAAAGGCTCCATTTATAGTCCAAATTACCCAACATACAATTTGTGCCAATTTTCACGGACAAAGTGGTAAAATATCATTAGATCAAGAGTCAGTTAGACTATATCGTCCTGACTCGACCCTTTGAAGAGGTTTCCTATTAAACTGTTTTGGATAGCGAAAGCTGCTTTAGAAGTAAAGTAAAGAAACCATTTGTTGAGATCCATTGCTGAATGAATCCCTTGCTTGCAAGCTTTGTGCTGCTTCCATGGCAAGAAATTGAACGTGCAGAGATCATGTAAACATCCACAACATAAAATCAATATTTTTTATTTATTTAGATCATGGAGCCGATCCCAATAACTCCTAGTTGCTTTTCTTATCTCTTCACGCGTCATAAGACTTGCAACTTGCTAGTTGAGGATTGCTAGGATTGGGAATTGTCATTGGGTATTAAAAAGTAGACATGATTAAATTTGTCTAAATTCCTCTTCACCAAGTCATTAAAATACATAAGATGTTCATGATATTTGTTTCCCTACGTAAGAGGGTCTCAAACTGGAGGGATTTTACCATGTTCTTGAAACTTTAGAATCGGTTGTTAACCATTCAAGCGGAACAAAGCTACGTACAAATGCACTATAACGAGACTAAACAAAATACTTTTAAATTGAAACATTTTAAGGGGTCGTTTGAATTTTTTTTAAAGAGTATTATATTTAGTAGTGAGATGTTTTACATTTGATTCTCGCTCAAGGCGAATTTAAACTACATTATGCTAGCTCATTGTGAGGTTAAGTCTACTCCCACAATCTCTTAGTTTAAATAATATCGTTTAAAAAAAATATTATCTGCTTTATGTTATATATTTAGCCCAAAATTTATACAACTCTAAAGTCCGTGATTTGTACAGAGGTTAGTAGGATTAGTTCTTAAATCATTTAAAACCCCGTTGGAGTCTAATGAATTATAATAGATGTAAGCATGCAAACTTAAGATTATACTAGCTTTCATGCATGCGCTCATGCTTGTGCAAAAGACATTTTTTTTGAATCACGGCGTGCTACGCGCTACTTATACATTTTAAATGAATAATATTAGATCATGCTAGAAAAAACTTCTCACAAACTAATTAAAACAGCTGAATCCATATAATAAAATAAGTCTTTAATTTCGATCTACATTCTATTGAATTTACGAAAATAATATTTAATAAACAACTGATTGAATCACATTATTGCTAACCGATCGTGTGGTACTAATTATAAAATAAAATAAAATAAACAACATTGTACAAGAAAAAGTTAAATATTAAAAACATTGTTTATCACTATACAATAAATATTTAAATATTAAGAAACACTGCTTATCACTGTTTATATGATAAAAATACTCTTGCCACATTTGATACATTATTTTGGGCTGCTTTTTAGTGGAGCATTTCTATCCACTTTTTTTTTTGGTGAAGCTTATGACCCAAAAAACTACTGTTCAAAAGCCTGCCGGCTTTATATATAGATCCACTTTCTTTAAATTAATAGCCTTGATACCACTTAAATTTTATAAATTTAGCAAGATATCAATTTATTGATAAGGGTTTAGCAGCTTATATGTATTTATATTTATAAAGCGAGATACTAAAATTCTATTAATTTAGCGAGATTTCAATTTTTGCTTAACAATGGTTGGATGAATTCGATCTATGACATTAAGAAATTTTTTTTTTTTTTTTTTGGGGGTCAAATAATAAATTTGTTATATTAGATGTTAGATTATTAAGCCGACGAAGTTCAAACTCACGTCGTAGTGCAAGAACAACACTCCTTTTGACCACGCCACTTGCGATTTATCACTTGAAGATTCAAAGTACTAGAAAGCACTCAAGAAAAATAATGTCTCAAGTTACATTTTTTGTCTTTGGTAATTTCTTAAGTTGCTTTCCAATCTATAAAATGCTTTTGAGTTAATTGCCGGTCAACGTGAAAGATGCTTTAACGCTTTAGAACCAAAACCAGCGGCAACTCCAACGGTAAAGCATTTGTCTTGACCCCTACGAAACGACGTCGTACGAGGCCTTGACTCCAATTGTCTTCCAATCTTCCTCCACTATCTATAAACCCCTGCTAAAACCGGATCTCACTCTCACTCATTGGATCCCCCGAACTCGCTCGCTCAAAAATGGCGAG
>JAOTRO020000011.1:2801255-2813605 GCA_028566515.2 Pyracantha coccinea | reverse complement strand
TTCTTAATCATTTGAGCTACAACACATTTGCAAATGAAAAGATCTATTTCACTAGGAAAACTACTGGATGCATGGTGGTGGACAGCACCTTTCCTCATGTACATTTTCTAGGAAAACTCCTTTCAATGATATCATATTTCAGCAAACATATTACGCTGAATACATTTTTTGCCGAACTAAGCCCGTGATAGTTTCTTGCAGTTCCACTCGAGTCTTCATTTTGTCGAAGGAAGTCCTGAGTTTAAATCTCATACATGTCATTAAGTAAAAACAAAAACAACAAACTCATTTTTGGCAAAAACTAGTACACATGGTAATTTCTTCCGGCATAAACTCGGACACATTACCATGTGGCTCTTCTTACGAGTGAAGGTTGGAGTCCTGACCCCAAGGACCGCGCCTCGTCTTCAGTTAGCTGTCGAGGTCAGAGTCCAAAAGAATCACGGCTCAGGCGGATTACTAGCGGTGAGAAGATTGGAAACCAACCCTCCCACGCCACCAACAGCAAACCTGCCGGAAGGCTCTAGGATCCGTCTCTACTTTACCTCTTCCTCCCATGCCACCCATTTCTAAGAATTGTTATGAACTTGGATAAGTACCGCAAGTTCTAGCAAAGGCTTTAAGCACCAACTCATCTATGTTGCTTATGCTTATAGTGCAGTACGAAGTGCGGTTTCGCATCCTGTTGGAAAGATGATTTATATAGAGCAAGACCTTGGAATGGATAAGCACAATAGAGATAAGGTCGCATGAATTATCAAGGTAAGTGTCGAAGAAAGTCCGTTTTAACTTTGAAGAACGATGCATGTCATATAAGTGTAGCTTCGACATCAGAAAAGTTGAACTCTGTGCAACCGTATTGTTTATTTTGTTAATTTCATGGTAAGTGGCGAAGAAAGTCCTTTTTAAGAACCAGGCTTGTACGTGTTGCTTCAACATCAGACGAGTTGAATCAGTGTAACCATAACTTTTTTTTTCATTAACTTTCATGGTAAGTGACGAAGAACCTCCGTTTTAAGAACAATGCATGCCTTGTACGTGTTGCTTCAACATCAGACAAGTTGAACTCTGTGTTGCTGTAACATTTTTTTCATTAACTTTCATGGTAAGTGATGAATAACGTCGACATAAAAAAAAGTTAAACTCTAAATAATTGTACGTAACATTTGTTTGTTCAAAAAAAAAAAAAATAATCGTAACATTTATTTCATTAAGAATAATACTTGCGTTTCCCCCATTATAAAGACGAGCTCATTTCCCTACTTGCAAATAACATATCTTCACCCCAAGAAATTTCATAATCAGAACAATTTAATTTAGTCTTCATTTGAAGATCATCCACCCTTACAAAAAAATCGTTCTAATGGGAGATCATTTAGTCTTTCAAACGTATCGAGTAAATCAATGGTGTAGGTACCAAAATAACATATTAATGATGAATCGTCCATTTATGTGATATATATGAATGACTAAACGATCTTTGAGAAAATAATTTTGTATAGAAATGATCTTCAAATAAAGATTAAGAAGTTGAACGTGTCCAATTGTAAAATTTCTACATGATGATATGTTATTTGTGAGTAGGAGAATGACCTCGATCATTTAGGTATGATTTGGGGGAATGCAAACCAAGGTAAGTGTCGAAGACGGTTCGTTTAAAGAACCATTCATGCTTTATATGTGTAGCTTCGATATCATAAAAGTTAAATTCTGTGTAACCGTAACTTTTATTCACTACCGAATAAATAAGAAACACTGGATCTGCGGTGTTACTAAGTATTCAGTTCATTCAACTCATTTTAGGTCATGGTGCCAACTCAAAGATTAATTAATGCACTTGATTCATGTCTTTGAGCAATATTTTTCTTAGCTCAACCCAAAACCTACAAATTATGACTTAAATAGTTATTCCATTAATAATTTTTTCTTTTCAAACAACACAATGGTCTCGGGTTTTCATAAGTATTTAGTCTGGGAATTAAAATGCTTAAACGTTTAAGAGCCACCATTAAATTGATTTTGTGTTCCCAGCAAGGTAGCATTTAGTTTTTCCTTTTGCGCCAATTAAAAGGAAAACCTAACACGAAGTAATTTTAAATTGAAATTATAGAGATCTCAGCACAGAACATTGATATGTTCTTAATAACTGTATGTTATAATTGTATTGATGAATTTGCATGCAGAAATTAACTATGTAGGAAGTACAAAACCCTAACTTTTATAAACTGTTCAGATAAAACGGCGTAGTTGAACAAGGAGTTCAGACGAGAAACTAATACTTCATTTGCTCTAACAACAATACGTCTAATTACTCACTACTTGGTACCACCACTGCCATCTTGAGGCTATACAATCTCAAATCTTGTATTAAACATAGGAAGCATACAAAATTCCAGGATATATTACAAAAATTATCGAAACTCATATCTCCGCTATAAGCTTAATCACGTGATGTCAGCCATTGATGACCTTACAATAAAGATTGAACTCCTGTGTGGATTTGTGGTTCCTGGGAACTGGCCTAGTCATGTGACTCATGTCGACAATTAGGACATCTGGCGTTGCTCGGATGCAGTCTGCCGTCTTCTTCTCCATCTCAAGAACTCGACGATAATGGAACTCCCACTCATTGCAACTCCCAACCCAGCAAATGTTGCGAGGAGAATACAAAGAACTGCTTGCACGCGGACCTGAAGCCACAGCATAATGCAAAAGTATTTAACATACATTCACATAAGATGACTGAACTTGGAATGCTACATTTATTTCAACAAGAAAATCATGGATAAAAAAGTGTAGCATATTGACTTCAAATAAATGTACATCATCGGATATGGGATTCTTCTTGTCCCGAAGGAATTAAAGGTCCAAAAACCATATTTCTTAGTGTTCAGACTGGTGCAAAAAGTTGATCGATATTTATGATCTGATTTATAATGTGCATAAAGGTTTGTAAGCCACACTGAGAGCAGAATAATTATAAATAAGAGGTAGTTTAGGTTCCACTTCGATTAAAAGAAAAGTGCGGAATGAACCTAAGAAAAACAAAGAAAAGATAACTTGCTGCGGAAGAAGCTTCTTACCAACGAGTAAAATATATGTGCAAATAGAACCACCAGAGCAAACTGAACCGATGCGTAAACCCAGACAAATCTTCTTTGCACTGAACTCAGAAGATTCAAAAGTTAGGGTAGTGAATGAACAATCTATAAGTCGGAATTTTGATCTTAAAATAATATGACAAAAAATTCACTGCCACGGTTGCATGAAAATATATCATGGCTTTATATTCTAATATAAATGATTGCTCTTTAAACTCAGAACGTGTGTTTTTCACACCACAAATGAGCACTCAAAGATTGCACAACTTAAAGAGAAAGGACGATTGTCAGCCTACCCATGGTTGATGAGGTCATGGATGAGAGGAGACCCAGCACACAAGAAAATGGAAGAGAGATGGCAATTGCTCCAGTACCCATCTTCTCCACCTGCAGTGAACAATGCATATTATGAAAGGAGGCAGAAAATATAAATTGACAACTCTGCAGTTTTGATTTCCAATCTTACCAGGAGCTGCTCAAGAAAACAAAAGTAGGCAAGCATGCTGACAATGACAAGCACAGGTACTTCCTGCCAAACCCTGAAAAGATATGAACGAACAACATTAGCGCATGAATGTTTTTCTATGGATCATTTTTTTCAGCGAGATTCTTTTATTGAGCTTATGGGATGCAACATAATTAACCAAGCACGTTTTTATGTGAGGCATTGAACAATGAAAACTGTATATATGCAAACACACTTGCCTGTACCCATCAGCATCTTCCTGCCCATATAAACTTGCACCAGCATTTCGAGCTCGAACACTTTGAATTCGTAATAGAGTGACAGGCAGGTTTTTAACCTCTTGCTTACACACATCACAGGTCTTGTTACCTTTGATGCTAAACCATTTAATAGCACATTCTTGGTGAGCCAGAGCAAGTTCACCCTTGCAACTGCATTCCATTTTGAGGGTCTCACCCCCTTCACACAGTTCCACAAGACAAATTCTACAGACGGCCTCTTCCTCAGATATGTCTTCACCATTATCATCATCTTTCCCTGAACCATGAGAGCAATAAGATAGAGTAAGAATTAACATAATAGCCTAAGCAAATTTTTTATACAACAAAGTTATAAGTCAGAAATGTTATCATATAAAACTTGATCAGCATTCAGTGTTCATAACATAATCGTAACTAGACAAGAAAGATACCAGCATCTGCTGTTGGGGAACTAATTGATATATCATCTCCTTCCTTGACTCGAGGGGTGGAAGGAATTACACGAAAAAATGAATCCATCCTCCTTAAGTTCATTTCTTTATGGTTGACTGGGACTGAAAGTGAGCGAGCTATCTGTCTTTTGGATTCTTTCCTCTGTAAGATAAAAAAGAAACAAGCCCTTGGAATACTAATACACATGTTTATAGATGGACATGACTGAGATGTTAGAGCAAGTAGATTTTGAGCAGCAAGATAATTGGGTACTCACGGAATTCGAAGGAATGATGCTAGGGTACTAGATGAGGTTATAGTTCTAAGATATTCTTCACATGTTTGATGACCTAGTTAACATGTATGCTATGTATGCACTAGTGATTAATTGAACAAGAATTTGAACACGTCTAATGAAGCTACATCCGTAATGCTAACAACCATGTGGTGATGGGTTGATCAACCAGGTTAGATTAGACATTCTTGAGCAATAATGTCCAGAACTTACAATTGAATTCAGAGAGCCACCAACACTTCCGCCGTGTGCAGATTCTCGGAGTGCAAGTGCCATTGGAGTTACAGGTAGGGATGATGTTCTCTTCATCCTAGGTGTGAACAATTTTGTGAGAGACAGTGACCTTGAGATGGAAGCTTTTTCCCGAGCTCCTGTAGAAGAACCTTCTGAAGCTAGGTTGGAAGCCTTCTCGGCATCAGCAGTACTTCGATACTTGAAGCTTAGTTTTGGTAAAAGAGATTTTATAGATGATTTTCCTTTTGCTGAAGAGGGCCCTGGCGATCCACTCATTCTTCCATCTACAGAACCAGGTGTGAAGAGAAAATTTACTTTCCTAGGAGTGGGACTCGGTGTTGGAGGCATCTTTATTGCAACAAAATCCTGAACACAATCTTCGGATGTTCTCATGGGTATCTCCAGGTGGAGATTTTGTCGCTTCCATGGATGAACTTGGGGTACTTCTTCAGCTACTCCTACTGAATCTTCAACCTGAACAAACGAGGATATTAAATGAATTGAAAAGGTTGTAAAATACGAGCAGAAAACAACATGATATTTATTTTAGTTGCGAAGACAGAACTAACCAGCTGTATCAGATAGAAGTGTTGTATTAACTCATACGCTTGTTTAGAACCTACATTTTTGTATCCATTATTCGAAAATGTTTTCCAAAGTCTTTTATATAGTATTCTTTTTGTAGGCAGAAATTAATGAGGGAAAAAGAAAACAGCTTGATCCATGAAAGATAATGGACACCATCACAATCAGTAATATCTGATGTACTTGATCATTTTTTTCTGAACTAGATTTAAATCTATTTCCTTATATCATTTATACACCAAGATACCAGTTTCAGTGGTAAGTATATATATCTCTGTGTCTCTGTGTGTGTGTGCAGGCAGCTGCATGAGAGGGATCCCTGTGGTTTGCAAGCCATGGGGATCACTTGTGGGGTCTAATCTGCAGCGTAGTTCATTGATGTGGATCGTTTAATAACTGAACATATACCAGAAAACTTTCGCAACTATGAATTTCTAATATCAGCCAATCTCACAATTCAAATCCGACACATTGTAACTTTAAAATGTTTGAACTTAGAGATTAGTAGTAATACAACAGGGGTATGTTTAAATGCACAACTGCTAGGTATTTAACCATAGTCTCTATTATCGAAAACACATAAAACAATTTTATCATTTGATTTAGATTCACGCACATGTGGCAGTCAAACACTCGCATTTGTACTGAAAACTACATAAACTGGATGGTGCTAAGATTACTGAGAGACATTAAAATCTCCACCACACTCATTTCGGCAAGACACCCGCAATTTTTTCTTCAGAGTACGAAATGTTAATCCAGTTTACTTACGGGATGTTGATTTGAAAATAATTGCACATGATCGTGTTTGGGGAACTAAGACATCAGGTCTGTCTTCGGCTCATTTTAGTAAGTAGATTGTACACCCATACAACTTCAATAACTTTTGTTATCAAAACTAACAGAAAAAACTGCTATTGCATCACTGAAAAATTAAAGTTACTACTGTTGATTTCTAGACAAACTTCACATATTTGACAACTGGATCAGACATTAACAGTACGAATATAGTTTTGCATTTTTGTGCATGATCTCTACCAATAATCTTGTTTCAAATTGGTCATACCAATCAAAGAAAAAGCGCCGAAACGGACGATTTCTTGACACCGTAATGATTCACAAACCCAGTAGTAGAAACCCAAAAGCATAACAGAATTAACAATCAAATTGATCCCAATAACTTCCTGTTTATTTTTTCTTTGGCTTATGAACAAGCAGAGAACAAGAGCATCGGAAAACATATGATCCAAGCAAAAGACATGAAACAAACAATCAATTAATCATCTGAGGTAAATAAACGAGTAAAAATACTTACAAACTAGCTCATGATTAGCTCAAAACACAGGGAAAATGGCGATTGCAGAATTACAAAGTGAGTGAAATTGTAAACTGTAAATAGTAAATAGAAGCAGAAAGTTTGTACCTTGTCAAGTGGCACAGCAACTTCTCCTTGCCCCTGGCATGAACTTTGACCATGATCATGCTTTTCTTCCTCAGTTCCCATTCTCTCTCTCTCTCTCTCTCTCTCTCACATACAATCCCACAAACCAAACAAAACCCAATTCAGAACACCCTTCAAACAACAAGCCTATGCATCCCAATCTCAAAAATACCCAAAAAAGAAAAAAAATAAAGAAATTAAAAGAAAAGGAAAAAAGAGAGAGAGAAATTGGAATTTTGGGTTGTGGAGATGTAGGTTTCTTGGGGTCCGTGAGGGAGGGTGGGAAGAAGGGAAGGAAGGGAGAAGCAAGTAGGGTTAGTAAAAGGAGAGAAAAGGACGATTGGAGATGCTGCTGAATGCACATTTATGGCAAAAGGTGGGGCGTTGGAGGGTGGTGGCCTACTCTGCCTACACCGCCACTCTCCACTCTTTCCTTCCCTCAGCAGTGAGTGTCACATTCATAGTGCGCGCGGACTCCCGTCAATTTTTGGGGGGCTTTTTTGACACGCTAACTCCACCCCCTTGTCATACATACTTTGCTCACTTTAACAATTGTTTTCTTCGACCACTCCGATCTATTCGAAAGTCACTCCTAATCACTTCAATATTATTTGGATGAGGAACTTTAAAATATCAAGGAAGTATAAGAAATAGATCACATAAAATAAGGTGAGGAATTATAAAAAAAACATGTGAGAAGGATTTGCAAATGAATACTTGAAAGGAGGAAATGCTGTGGGAAGCCTTGGGCCTCGGTGAAAGGGTCACAAAGATGCTTGATTTCTACTATGACATTAACCCTCTTCTTTTTTATATAGCATTCAGTCGTCTGGTTATGTTTTGTTACATGCACGCCAAATCAGTGTCACGTGAATAAACAAACGTTATATGGACGACAAATAAGCAAAATGCGACCGGCGTGATATTAATTTGGTTCGGTGTGAAATAAAAATGATTCACGAATATCACGTCAGAGAATAACTGTTAAATTAAAATGAGTTAATACTGTAACTAATTTTAACTTTAGATTTATTTTTGCTCACTTTTAAAAGAGAGATACCAACGGCCCAGTCTAAGAACTTATTCTTTTTCTTTAAAGGAGGTTGGTCTCATTTTAGTTTGTCACAAGAACTTGGTGCGCCTGTTAAAGTTGGGTTCAGAATTCATCCATCCTCATTGAAGTGGAGGTGCATTTTGGTTGGACCTCTCAGAATCTCAATTTTGCTACTTTAAATAACATGGTCGGTGCTACTATTTTAGAACATGGTTTCGTACAAATGAATGAATATACGCTTATTGACATAAATCTCAAATTTGATCTTCAACCAAGCAATTTGAGAGTGTGTAAAAGTGCCATCCAATAGGAATATTGTGTTTGAATTTGGGATGGACTCTTAAACATGGATCTTGGTAGCCTTTTATCCTAATTTTATTCATTTAATTACATATTATTTATTGTTGCGAAGGAGTTTATACTAAAATAAATGTTTAATATCCGAACTTTAATGCGCAAATCTCTTTCTCGTCATTGCATTATGTTACAAAATAACAAGATTTACTATGTTTATGCTTGTAGTGCATTAATTATGATGTCTACTTATATTATAACACGTGAACTAGTAACATTAATGATAATATAAGAACCGAAGAATTAATCTTTTCGAGATGGCATTGCTTAGAAAGAGACATTCCTCCTAAGCTGTAAGTTAAACTTAACTTATTTTTGCCAATGAATAGTAAATTGCTTAGTGGGAAGAAATCATAAAGGAGGAGAAATGGCTGCACCGAGTGATAGTGCAGCTGGCGGCGGCGATGGTAGATAAGATGACTTACAGAATCATAAAAGATCACATCACCACCGTGAGTGATGAGGGCACTAAGGCTACTAATTTATTTTCTATTTCCAATCTTTTTAACATTATCTCAGATTAATTGTTTATAACTTTATTAGGTGGTTAATGCATTCGTAATCAAAGTCTCCAAAAATCTTAATTAGAAACCCCAGCCCTTTGCCTCTCCCTGCAGTGCTTTTATAAAGGGCCTCTCAAGCTCCAGTTTCTTGGGCGGGAGACCCTGCTTTTCAAAGTTCCATCTTACATGCTGGTGAAAAAAGCACTCAGACTTGAGTCAACATTCTGTGTTGCTTCCCTAACATGATTAAGACATTTAATCTAAATATTACTATTACGCTATGCAGACATAATAGAGTTCAAATGTTTGCGTTCTTATTGATTATTTATTAGAGACGAGCCTGAAGCAGTGCTTTATGACAATTATAATCTAATACAACTCACGTAATCAGTCAAGTGATGAGTATTTTAAAAACACAAAGAGATAATATCGGTTACAACCAAGTCTTTCTTCTGTGTTAGATGATGAACTTGATTGAGAAAAAAGTGAGAGAGCGGCCTAGATAAAGTTATGGGTAACCTAGTGCGTATTATAACCCAAATCAATCATCCTTCCACCTTTCTTATGGTGGTGGTGCTAGTTGTTGTTGTCACCATATTGATTATCACAAATCATAATATTAGAGATCATCATATGTCGGAAGAAACAAGCCTACCAAGTGCCACGTGCCCGCTTAAAGTCCAAAATGGCTGCTAAACAAGATAATATAATGATATTAAATTGAAAAAGTGAAACCCAATGGAGCTTCCAATTAAACAATAATCTTCCAAACCTAATTGAAATTATTGAAAGGCTCCATCATATGAAGGACTTTCAAGTAACGGAATGTTATTGTGATAAGCCAATCACACACAGTTATTATAAAAAGTTAAAATGAATAACTTGTGATTGATTTAAAATATCGTTTTAATATGTGACTAATAATTATTTAATACAAACTCCAAAGTAGAAAAATTTGTTATGCTTTTTCTCCTTTCCATTACAAATTATGCAGAAGGTATCCTTACCTGTCAGCGGCCAAAGAATTTAAAAGAAGAGAAAGCAAAAGAGAGAAAAAGAAGCACGAGGAAAAGCAATATTCAAATATCATAATCGGAACTCTATGATCATCTAAAGACCATCCTTAAGAACATTCATTCGATTCGAATAACATTTAATTATCCATATGAATCAAACAAATTGTCTGTTCATCGCAAAGATGTTATTTGTTATCATAACCATCATTTTCTTCAATACATGAATTGTTAAACAATCTACAAAATGAATAAATTTTCCTATGCATGCCCTTTAAACGCTGATAAAGAGGATGAATAGTTTCGAATATGATGTTTGTATATTTAAATGATTTCATGCCATCATTAAAGGAGAAATATAACAGTTGTAGTTTAAACGGCCTGAGCCAAATATTGTGTTGTTAAATTAACCACCCTGTCACATCGTTCGTTGTCAAAAGTTTGAGATTTCTTTCCTCTTGGATTTCTTTCCTAATAGGACTCCACTGGAACATCGTTTTTGCAGGATGGCACATCTCATAAGGCTAAGCCATTGAAGTTTTGACATGTAAAAAACACCTTTGGCATGCCACCTCCCAGCTCCTCTCACAGTAAAAGAGCAGTTGGTCGTTGGATCAATGTGCATAGGTGACACTCATTCAACAAATGAAAATATGCACTCATGAAAAACGAAAGTCTATGGAGCAAATTATGACATGATCATATGAACGTCACCAACATCAACACATAACATGCGAAAATGAATCAGAATCATTTTGGCAGCACTTTTGATGGTTCGAGAATTCAAATCCTTCAATGCTACAAAACTGGAAGATGCTAATTGAAAACGAACCGTAGAATTCTGTCAAAATTTTGTTAGTAAACGAGATAAATTATTTGTTGAACCATTCAGATTGGTGTGATCAGCTGCATGCCTACCTCTCAAGGAGCATTACTAATTCACAGTGTACGGTATGTGGGAAAATGTCAACAGCCATTGCTTTTACAGGACGGAAAGGCTCTGAAGCAGGCATAGACTTGGTCCTGTGCCGTGCTAGGCCAGCACTGCCCATGTTTCTCCATGCTCTGTTGTTCTTGTTCTTGTTGATTTTCTCAGGAGAAGGTGTGCAAAGCTCAATCGCATTTGCCACCAACGTTTCAGGATTGCAGGAAATGTAGCTATACCAAATAGGCAAAGAAAGTCAGCTTCTGGTACTGAAATAAATGAAGGCAAAAAAAACACAGCAAAGTATGTGAACTTACACAAGCTTCCGTAGATCAGCATGAGTCCTCAGTGCTTTGATCACCTACATATTGCGGACCAATCATCAGGTTCAACAGTCTCGGGAAATATCTTGTCAAAAACATACAACAAAAGCTACTAAACATATAGACATTGTTGATGCGCACGTCAATAGCCAATATCATATCACAGTCCGCAATCAGAGAAAACCAACTAGGAAATGTTGTTCAGCGGAAAACATAAACAAAAAAGAACATAATTTTTGCATAAACAGTTTACTAGATTTTAAAAGAAGTTAAAAGACTATTTAGAACCGTGGAGAGACGATTACTCCGAACATTTCCAGAAGTGAGCCTATTTTGTGAGTCGAAGGAAAAAAAAAACCACAACTGCAGTATTTAATACCAGTTAATGGATAAGAGTTTTTGACGCACTAGTAAAAAGATAGGCGTATTTGATAAGAACAAGGAACAGCTTGTAGGCTACCAGTGGAAGGGTCTCCAAAATTTCTGAAAAACCACTCATTCACTTCAACATGGTTCACTAGACAAATTTGCTACCTCCATATACTTTCAGTCTTTGATATTCTGATCAAAGATTTCAAGTGGGCAAGCTAGCCCAAACAAACCTGACTCTTTAAAAAAAGTTAAAGTTTTCAAGGCTCGCATGGGCCAAACTGAAAATTTTCCAATCAAATTCACATCCTGGTCGAGCAAACCGTGTGTCAAAAAGGGTGCAAAATATTCAGAGAATCATATGGAATGCACCAGAGTGTTACTCACAGTGGGGTGAAGTCCGTTTCGTGGAGGATCAACAATAGCAACAACATTACTGAAACATTTGACTGGAGTTTTCCCCTTTTCAGAAGTGCAACTGCTTTGAGGTTGGCTTCTCACTTCCTGCTTGTCAATTTCTAAACCCTCAGATGCAGTGTCAATCTCATGGCTTGAACTCTCCTCAGGGTTGGGTTTGTTGTCCACTGAGATTGCTTTCTTGCCCTCGGTAACTATAACTTTGTCACTACCTTCAGTGACATGATCGTCTTGTTTCTGAGGAGCAATTGCGTACTCTTCCAACAAAGACCGCATCACGTCCTCTGCCTGTCGTTTCACAGATGATATTAATACAAAATAAACATTAAAAAAAAAAACTTTATTACCTTCAGCTACCTTACTCAAAGAAACTATAAATTCTACAAAAAAAATAACGAATTGACTGGAAGATAAGAAATAGTATAGGGATTTATTGTCTCCAATTTTCTTTCAAGGGTGTATTGTATTTTTCACAAGATCCAAAGGCGCAATGGATAACTGAATATAAATCACAACCCAAATTCTCACCTTCGCACAGACAAATCTACAGTTCTTTATGTCATTAATTTCAGCATTCC
>JAOTRO020000011.1:2759233-2774185 GCA_028566515.2 Pyracantha coccinea | reverse complement strand
CTCGAGAAGCTTCAACAACCTTTCACTGACACCGTCGCCGAAGAGCAAAGCATCGCCATACCACATCCACTACTTTGTCAACAGCAAAAGTATCCCATATCATCAGGGTCGCACGTAACGAAATTAGCCCCGCATTGTTTAGAAAATCCACAAATTTATTCAAATTAGCATTAACACTTTGATTCCCTCCCCATTTTTCTTTGATTCCCTCTTCATTTTTCTTGAATGCAAGTATTTTTGTTAAAGTCTCCTAGCAACATCTAGTTAGGGATGAGAATTCCTCCCACAAACTATCTTGGAGAGACTTTTAAAGATACACATAGACAAAAGTAGCGTAGTACTCAAAATTTGCATGCACATCTTTAACGAGAGCATGAAAATACCTAGGAGAAGCAGTAATCACATTCAGATTAAGAGCAATAGCATTCCAGCAAATAAAAAAATGCCTCCCGATCTCCCCTCAGGGTTAAAATCAAAAGATTGATAAATAAAAAAATAAAAAATAAAATAAAAAAACCTTCTAAAGAAACTAACGGGGGCCTTGTCCACAACAGACTTAGTTTCTACAATACAAAAGAAATCAAGCTTAACCAAACTATTAAGAAAACTAAAATTACTAGTAAACTCAGGTCTTCCCCAACCCATACAATTCCACACGATACCCTTCATCAATCAAGTTCTTCAAGATAAGCAGACGGACTAGCTTCAGCATCTTCCTCTTCGCGGACTCGTTTTCTTGGACTCATCAATCCAATAGTTGGCCTAGCACTCACGGAAGCTGCCTCAGCTGCAAGCATGGCAGTAACAAAACTTCCCAAGTTCTCCATAGCTTCGGACTCAACACTTCCAATGTTTGACATCATCACATCCTGATTTATTTTTTATTTTTTATATATCAAAACACACATTGCATCAAAGAAATTTACCTTGCCTAGCCTAAAGTCATCATTATGGTAAGACTTAAACGGAAACAATAACTCAACCAAATCATCAAACATTTGTAAATCAGACAAATTCCAATCAGTTATAAAATTTGTGGTAGTTTGAGAACTATTATTTGCATTGCCTCGGAAAACCTCTTTATTCCCACTTACCTGCTGCTCCTTCTCCTTTGATTTTCCAGCTCTTATATAGTCTTGCACGATATCAGCCTTTGTTACCCACTTTGGCTTAGGGCCATTTCTCTATATGACCTGTCATCCCTGGAACTGTCACTCATTTTTCTCTTATCCACTTTCCTCCTCCATCTTGGAATAATCGTAGTCCAACCCTCCTCATCAGACCCCGCATCCTCAACATGCTACCAGATTCCTCAACTTCCTTGTACTTCTCCTCGACAATTGTGGGATTTGGAAAGCAAAGCATCACATCCTTTTTCAAACTTGCCTTAACATCATTATCAATAACCATGTCCTCCGGATATACAGACGGTTCATCATCAAAAACCTTGTCAATCATGAAACAGCCATCATCTACTTCAATTTCAGGGCACATATACCCCTCAAGCCTCATTCTCCAACAATTAAAACAAACTTCAAAAATCTTTTCATAACTAATAAGAATTGGGTAGTCATCCTTATGGTTGACAATGAGGACTCGCTTTAGGGGAAAACATAAGTCAACTTCTAAAAGGACTTTTACAAACAGGCCGTTCAACCCCAAAATTACCTCATCTACTCTGATTACACGACCTAATGGCTGCGTAATATCCTTGATAATCTTCTCCTCTTTGTATTGCATAGGGACTCAAGGTAGACAAGCCCAGACCACCAGCTTGGTAATGACGTCGGTGTCCTTAAAGTTCATTGTCCACCGTTGCAAGTGGAAAATTTGTCCATGAACATACCATGGTCGATTCCTCATAACAAATTTCAAGTCATCCTCATCCAAGAATTCTAGATCAAACCACTTCCTACCGAAATGGTCTACATAGAAAGTGCTATTCACCTTATTTTTCCAAAGCAGCCCCAACTTCCACTTGATCAAACGAGCATCAAGGGTATGACCGAACATTGTTCCCATGAGAACCCTAAACAACATATGCTCTACATTGATGGACGAGCATAAATGGGTGTTAACACGAGTCACACCACGCTCCATGGTAAAGGTGCTCATAGCCCTTTCAACAACAACCGGTTCTTGTCCAGGATAAGGAACATGAAAAGGATTCTAACAATTAGGTATATAGCTCTCATAGCAGATTCTAGGCCTGCGTGGAGTGCTAGAGGATGAGGCAGCCAGTTGAGGGTTAGACATTCTAAATGAACCAGTAAGTGAGGAAAATGAAGGCAAGTAGTTTGATGGGAAACAGAGGCACCATCGAGTCCGAAATATATAGGGACGTTTAGGAGGAAACCAACCATCAAAGCACACCAAAAAAATAAAGAAAAACAATAAAAAGAAAATTGCAGAACCTACTCCATAGGTCATAATACCAAAACTCAGCCAATTACTAAGGGTGGCAGCCGCATGCAATAAAGTGACGTCTAGAACATCCCAAAGCATCAGCCTATAGCCAATGAGAGAACTCAAGAAGGGCTCGGGAATACGAAACTTCTCCACATCCAGCAACCCCAAAACGAAAGTTAGCCAAATTCTACACCCCAAGTAACTCTAATCATAATAAGGTTCGCTAATGGACACCCCAAGATACCGAGGCAAACACCAAAAAACACATCACTTGAAGCGTCACTTAACATCCAAAACCAGCAAATCAAGAGCCAAACCACCAACATAATAGAAAGCCCAAAAACAACCAGCCTACAAAGCACGACGATAACACCAAGATAAGGAAACCTAGAGACTTACAATGAATAGCTAGACACCTCCGATTAACTACAACATTTATCCAAGGATCCGGAAGTTCAAAAGACCCATTGGGGTTCACCACTCACCTGACTATCAGCCAATTATCAATCCACCCCCATTTAACCTATTTTTAATTATCAAAACCCTAATTGGGGCAACCCAGAACTTACCTACACCATACTTAGCTGAGATCTTCTTAACCCCAAAACAAATATCTCTATCCCAATTGGAAAACCTAAAGGATAGATAGTGGAGATCCTTGCGAGGATGCCAGCGGCGCCTAGCATGCAGAAACCCTAGACCTCCCATTTTCCTTACCATCCATCTGCATTGATAAAAAAAACTATTTAATAACTTTATTTATTGAAAATGATTTAAACTTTAATGAAAATGACTTAAATTTTAACATATAGGAAAAAGTTTATAATAACAATTGACGCGTTAAGCTTTGCGCGTTCATCACACACACACACACTCTTCTTTCCCTCACAATTTCTTAAATTGAACACTAACTATTTCTAAAGACTAAACACTGGTACTACCACTATTTTTTAAACTGAACACGGGTACTATCACTATTTCTTAAACTGAACACTAACTATCTTTAAAACTGAACACGAGTACTACGCTATTTTTTAAATTGACTATTTTTAAAACTCAACACGGATATCATTTTTGAATTTGAACACAAGTTGGTGTGCGGCTTGCACGCACTCTTGGTCGAGGGTTTTCTTTTTTCTTTTTCTTTCTTTTCTCATTATCATTAGATAAAGTTATGATATGATTTTTTATAAAAATTCAAAGTTTTAAAGTATTTTCCAAACATATATATATATATATATAGGTGTGTTGAATTTTTGTCACAATTGTCTTGCTGGCAGCATTATTGTTCTTCCAACAACTACTATTCTTACCAGATATTTGTTTCATTTCTCTAATAGAAATGAGATCAGCATGTGTTGGTGAACCTTACCTCGATTAGAAAAATTGTACAAATAATGATACAAATATGTAGTGAGTGCGACATTATTCCTATCAAAATAGCTACTAATTAGGGTACTTGTTGCTCACTTTTCTTTATAATGAAGTTTTAACTCTATGTATACCGGCCATCCTTTAGGAAAGGGATCCTCTCCGGATCCCTTCCATCAAGTCTACCCATCCGGGGCCATTGAAATTTGATCCGACAACTAAAAATAGGGGGTCCTTTTAAAAGTTATAATAACTTTAACCGTTGGATCAAATTTCAATGGTCTGAGATTATTTCGGAGAGGATCTCTTTCCCATCCTTTATACTTCATCAGCAGTAAAGTCAAGAGTTGTGAATTAAAGTTCTGAGATTATTTCATGCAATACAAATCATAGGATCATATATGTTGAGAGTTTTAATCCAACATTTGGCTAGGAAGGAATATTGCACGTGATTATAAGTAGTTGGGCTGTGTAACATATTATCAATTGGTTTTATGTTGTAACTCCAACTTTCTTCATAGTATTAGAGTAGGTTGTTCCGCATGTGAAGCCCAATGACCACACGTGCTCTACGTCAACTTACTCGTGTTGTCCACGTATTTGGCTTGAAAATTCGCCACACACGAGGAGGTGTGTGATGATGAAGGTAAAAGAATCTTACATTGGTGAAAGGAAAAACCTTGCAAGGGTTTATAAGAGATTTGACTTACTCCCCATTGTCAATTAATTTTATAGTGGAACGTCAACTTTCTTCATAAAGTATCAAACCCATGTCGGAGAAAATAGAGACATTACATGTACTTATAAATCGTTGGGCTACTGCCCGTATTGCTACCTAATTATGGGAAACCTCAACTTTCTTCAACTTTGTGAGATGGGAAAGAAAGTCTTGTTTACAATTGGCGGGTCATTCGTTCTATCAATTGAGCGATGTGTTATCTTCGCTGCTCTGCAAAGGTAGTTTACGCGTCATTCGTCATGGCACTGATCTTCCTGTCCACATGGGTTGCGGCGTTTACGGCAACCAGATTTTTTCAGCCGGCGGCATGAGAGCAAAATACGACCCCGTAAAGGGCCAAATGAGAGGTCATCCGTGTAAAGATGTCAGGTATATTGATATGCGTAGGTTCGACTCACAGATGGAGCTAACTTTAATACAAGGGAAAGCCCAGCCACTGTTGTGCCAATGCGGCGACAACCCTTTTGCTCTTGCATGTTGTCCCATCCCATGAGATGAGAATCCAAAGAATCCGGTATCTCCGGATTCTCTTTATGAGGATTTTAGATATTCTCATCTCTTCGTTTATTGTATATCGTGTGATCAGTTTTCGTTAGGTACTGTTTGTGTTTAATTTAAATAAAAATTTCATAATGATTTCTTTCTGACCGCACGATCTAAATCTCATCCCATGAGCCATGCTAGCATCCATTGAGATTTCAACTTTGAAGTCCCATCCAATCCATGCATATCTCACAATCTTGGTAACTACTCAGATTGTATACCACCATTTTGGTAGGATAATATTGTAATCTTCTTCAAAAAATAGGTGTTAAGGGCATGCTAGTACGTCGAGTTTGGACCCAAATTGTCATCGCTACCGAAATCAAACCGCACCGGTAGAACTCAGCTGATGGACTTGATCGGTTCTTAACCAATGTGGTTTGGATTTTAGACAAACCCATGTGGTTTGATTGCTGTTTGCCCCAAAGTTGAGCTTTTGATTGTCAAAAAGCATTCAGCTCTTCGAGAAGCAGTTTCAAGCGCTTGATTCTCTCGACTTCGAATACTTTGAATTATGAAAGCATTTCCAACTACCATGGACGCTTTCGACAAGCCAGCCCTTTTACGTGGTTCGCAATAAAGGAAACTGATGCATCATCATTTCTATGGAAACTGCTATCAACAAAAGCGCTTTTGGACAAAAGTATTTCCTACAAATGGATTCAATAACAGTTGACCTGTGTGATTCCAACCGAGCCCAACAAATAATACATGACACCAGAAAAAGAAGCAACCCAGAGAAGAAACACAACAGAGAAAAGGGTTCTTGCATTGAGGGACTCAAAAAACGATAAGTTTGATGCGGACAAGGGCCGCATGTACCAGAACGATGTTTGCAACTAGAAAACCAAAATGGGAAAGCCTAAAACAAATCCAACCTAAACACTCTAGTCAGTATGGGTTATGCTAGAGTCATCTTTCGTCCCATTAGATTCCTCTCGCAAACTCTTACCCTTGCACCAACACGAAAACTGAGGTATCGGCCCATCATCTCCAATAACCCAAGTATGCTCTGCGACAGCCTCCAGTGTCAACCTCATGTTTGGATCTGCATAATAGAATATCAAGCCAGAGTTGCAGAAAAGCTGAAGCACCAGCCATAAATCAAAATATTGCATGTCACCAACCTTTGCAAAGAAGACCTTCAAGTAAATCCTTTAAAAGTGGGTTCATATCATCTGGAAGTACTAAAGGGTTATTAACAATCTGCGAGGAGAAAATTCCTATCAGATAAGTAATAGGGAAATACCGTAAACACCCGGCTTAAAGTTTATGACATAATTAGTGGTTTTGCACAGGAATACTGGTGTTTTTCATACCTTGTCATATGTATCCTGAAGTGTGTCTCCAAGGAATGGGTATTGTCCCAATACCATACAGTACAAAGTAACCCCCACGGCCCATGTGTCAGCAGCTCTACCGCGATAGGTTAGCCCTGTTGATCACAATAAAATAACTGTAAGGTAATCATCACCCTGAGTTACTAAACCATAAGATTTTCTATCATCCTTCTATGAACTTTAGCAGTTACAAAACCATAAAATTTTCTATCTTCCTGAGTTATTAGACTCGAGATGCTGGAAAAATTCATAGCCAACTGACTTAAGTATATTTGGAAAATCAATTATAGCATATGCAATTATGCATAAGCAACATTTTATGATTGTTTAGCCTTCTAAGACCACCAAATAAAAATTTTAATCATTTTTTATTTTCTTGTGAAATAAAACAGAACAAGGTTTGGACTCAAGTCTAACTCGGAGAAACACGTCAAATCTGGCCCACTGAGAACTCGCACTCAAAGCAGATGGGCATTTTATATATGCTAGTTTTTTATTAACTGCAGATGGATATATATATGTGTGTGTGTGTGTGTGTGCTCCTTTTTTTTTAATTGCCCGCACACTCATACCAGATAGATTGAATCCAGAAACTTTTGAAGGAGGAGGATGTGCCCTTGGGCAGGCCACTGGAAGAACTACTAGCACATTTTTATATCGTGCAAATCAAATTTGACCTATCTTATAGCAAGAAAATCTAACCTAAACAACATTCGGGTGCAGTAAAAACAGGAGTCCCCGGTGATCGCCGCAGCTCATCATGGTCATCCTGCAGGTGAAACCAATACAACACCTTAATTGTAGTGAACCATTACTATGCCAAACAACATGGCTTAAACAAAAGTAAAAAAGAACAAAGCAGATATAAAATCAGAAAAACAATTTATTGCTCTAACCCTGTGGTAGGCTAAATTTGTAAGAATGTAATAAAAACTTAGATACGGCTTCAGAATGACTATACATTTGAGATAACTTTCAAATAACTCCTTGAAAGGTGTCATTATGAGTGTTTTTTTAAGTAGAGTCCCAGTGTTTTAGTAGTAGTTTTGTAGTGTTTGAATAGTTCATTGGTAGTCTTCTTATGGTGTAATTTTACCAATTCACTCCAGAGTTCCTCCGAACCATGAGTCCCCCACCCAAACATAGGTTAAGGTTGTACATCCACCACAACAATAACATCAAGTCAATGGCCATAATACAACAGGATCGCTCTTATGGTCTCCTTCAGCAAAATTGCAGAAAAGAAAAATCCTAGAGTGTCTAAACTTTATAACATTCAGCAGTTCCATTACCTCAAAAACCTGGCTGACACTAAAATCCCCTATCTTCACCGTACCATCGCGACTAACCAACAGATTATCAGGTTTGATATCACCATGCACTATATTCTGTTGTCAAAGGAACCACAAGAAAATCACAACAGTAATAATAGAAAATCAATCACTGTACGCTAAAGTGAAGATATAACACATATATTGGGAAAAAGCTATGGTCCTGTATGGGTAGTCCTTTTTTTTTCTGGGATAACCTAAATAGTTGTGATGCATTTGCACAAATGGGACATCATTCTTAGTTATGTGCGCATTTCAAAATAAGCATTAAACAGTTTTAACAATCAAATAGAAAAATGCACAAGAACTATCCGAAAGGGACAGCCCCAAACAAGATATACAAAGAACAAGTACCTTAATGTAAAGAGTAAAAAAGCAATGTTCTGTGACCCAGAGAACTCAATTAACATCCCCATTTATAGTATGTGTGTGCGTGTGCGTGTGCGTGTGCGTGTGCGTGTGTGAAAATAAGCTGTAATGTCCTTTCTATGTGGCTTCAGCTGTTTCCATCATCAATGCAAGCTAGTACGCACACATACACTGACAATATAAAGAATTGTGTGCTAGCTCTATTAAGATGGTTTTATCTCTTAAAAAAGATGGTTCCATTATTAAGAATTAAATAAAATCCAATACCCTGTGTTAACCACCACAAATATATACGACCAAACTGATACATGGATTAAACCGATTTCCGTTACAAAATGTATACAAAACCGAAGTTTGAGGATCATACATGAGCGTGGAGGTACATTAGCCCTGAAATTATGTCCCGCAAGTACTTCCTTACAGTATGTTCTCCTATTCCACCTGGTGGACCAGAGCCATCACAAACCCATTTGCCTTCAACATATTCAAGAACTGAAACAGAAGAAGGAAACGTAGCAGTCAAGCACGAGCTAAACAAATGGTACAGGTAAATATTCAACACTTCAGCATAATTACTTTTTTTTAATTAGTCTATGGCCCTCACCATTTTTTCTACGAAAGGTATGATTACTTTTCCTTTTCTGTTATGCCCATCATCTTATAGAGTTTGTCAAATTTAATGTCACCTTCTGTGCACATGCTTATTATATGGGCTAATTGTATCAACTTGGAAAAGTACCGGGAGGACCATTGTCATTGTCAAACAATTAAAAACAGGATAAGTACCGAGAACACCATTGTCATTGTCTAACAATGAAAAACACTAACCAATCATTTTCAGTTTTATTTTATTTTGTCATAAAATTTGTGCTTTCTGAAAATAAACTCGTGGAGATCTATCAAACAAGACCCATGATAAATATTAAATTACATATGAGAACATACGATGATAGTGCATTTGTACTATATTTATGAAAAGTAATCCCAACGTGAAAAAGTGAACTATGTTGCAATAGGATAATCTCACAAACACAAGATATTTACTTTTTCTTTCCGGATAATTTTTACTTAGTATGTGTCTTATTCTATGCATCTCCACAAAATTGTCCAAAAATCCCAACTTTATATAAATATTGATACTTCAAATTTCGAAAAAATAATGATAATATTGGTGAGAAAAAACTAAAGCGTGACAGTGGTGCCCTTCAATTTTGGCAAGATCATATTTTTGTTGATCTTTTACTTTTTCTTTCCGGATAATTTTTACTTAGGATGTGTCTTATTCTATACATTTCCCCAAAATTGTCCAAAAATCCCAGCTTTATATAAATATTGATACTTCAAAGTTCAAAAAAATAATGATAATGTTGGGGAGAGAAACTAAAACGTGACAGTGGTGCCCTTCAATTTTGGCAAGATCATATTTTTGTTGATCTTTTTGTACTTACACGGTGAGTTTCCATGGGAACTCAAACATATATAAACTAAAAACCATTAGAGTTTCCAAAATAATCTTACAAGGGACCAGATTCTGAAATCATTTTTCCTTTTGAGATAAGTTTAGAGCAGCATACATCCTTGCATGATCAAGCAAATAAGTTTAAAAGTGACTGGAGAGAGAGAGAGAGAGAGTAGGCAATAAGTACCCATGTAGAAATGATCTATTTCTGGGTCGTCAATCACCTCAATGAGATTAACTATGTTAGGATGGTGCAACATTTTCATAATATGAACCTGTATGGTAAAGGAATACAGTATTAGTGAGCATTCATCAATAGAGTGAATAAAAATTGAAACCCTAAGTTATCTTTCATTAATATAAAAGCAAAAGAACTATCAAACCCGAAAGTATAACAAATGTTAGGCTCTAGTAGAGTAGAATATGCAGCATTGTTGGTCAACTACAACAACATAAATATAAATTACAGACCCAAGATATGCACACAGGTAAACTTATATGACACCTGAACAAAAAGAAATAAAAGAATCTAGAAAATATAATAGTCATAATCTACAAGGCAACTGTTTAAGAGTTCCCATTATGAACCTAGAAATGTACTCACACAAGAAGCCATAAAAGGCATACCTCACGAAGAACATCTGTCATAGCTGTCTCTGAAGGTGCAACTCGAAGCTTTAATAAATGAGATTTGTGAAAGGCCTGCAAAAATTCAACTCATTTAACCTCTATAATAAATAAATAAATAGTTTATATCATATAGTAACACAACCAAATCTCTACCTTGAACATACCAAGAAAATACTAAATATTATCTTAGCCTTTATCTAAGTAAATTAGTTTTACAAAGTTATCGTCAATCAGAACTGTTTTTCATCTACTGCACAGAAATTTCCTAGGAGCAGGAAAAGCACTTTTCATGTCTAGAGTCATCTCTTTCATCCAAAATACTGAAGCCAGTAATTTAAGACAAAGAAAAGCTACCTTAATTGCATAATGCTGTCCATCTACAAGGCTTCGATACAGAACCTGTTGCACATGTCAACACAAAAAGAGTAAAGAAACATTTCCAGTAAGCAGTAGGGAGAAAAACCACTATCAGTGACAAAAATTACCACTTTTCCATAGCTTCCTGCACCAATCTTACACTCACGAACGTACTCATTGACCATCTTATTCCCATTTTCATCCTGAAATTGCATGCAAAAATGTAAAACTGGTATGAGAAGTGAATTCGAAGTAAACCTATGGTACCTTGTACCCCAAAAGAACATAAAATATTTACCTCTGTGCGAACAACTTTGCGGGTTTCCTTCACAGGGCTTGGCCTACAAATCATTCCATTCAGTTCTCTGACGTGTAGAATCTCCTCAGAACGATTACCGCAGCATTGTGGCTCACTTTCATCAGCGTGAGTAGTTCTTGTAACCTCACCATTATATGAAACATCATCATCATCATCTTCTATATCATCATCCAACAACAGCTCCTGGGAACAGTGATTATTAAATCCATAATTAGGCATTGGTTTCCGCTTGGGTTTTCTGATGAAGCCAAAGCAACTGCAGCAGCCCATCATTCTAGCAAGAGAGGAACTCTTCAGGAACATTAGAAACTCAATATTTGTAGTAATTACTATAGCTCCCACCAACAAACAAAATGTTTTCCAGAAACCTGCACAATAACGTATCAAATAATTATACAAATCATAGATTTCATGACTGACATATATATGTAACGCATCCACGCACACACACACATATATGTAGTAACTTTAACATCTTAGCCTTCACAAAATTCAATTAGAACTGAAACAGAAAGTCAGAAAGAAAGGTTCTTGTTTGACGATCAAGTTGTTTCTGCAAAATCATATCAAGCAACAGCCAAACCAAACCATTCTGTTAGAATTTCTTGTTGTTCATTTTACTTTTCAGATAAGTACATTCCAAATTCTTCTTCATGTTAAACTAAATACTAATTCCGAACGGGCGAAAATCCACCGTACCAATCACAAATTAACAACTTGGGTTTGTGGCAGTGAATCCAAACCTGAGTTTACAGAGGGAGAGGAGAGGGCGTCAATAGCCCAATTGAGCTCTGCTATTCAAGTGGATGCCATTCAGCCAAATGAAAGAAAAAGCTCGCGATATTGAAGCCATCACGATTCAAACCCAGCATCGCGATGACTCCAGTTTATATATCCTCCAATGCAGGCTGTAAGCCACACCTCCCCCAACCAAAAATACGTTGACCCTGTCCGAAATTACACAAAGACACATAATTTCATTAATTTAACATCAAAATTTAAAAAATCGAACAATAAAGTAAAAACTTAACAATATAGCACACCCCATTAAACAAATACAGCAGAAATTTACAAAAGGGCAGTTTTGCGTGGAACTCTCAGACTACAATCATCACATCAAGCAACAACAACATCGATATACTTTAAAATAAACAAATAATACAAATTAAAAACCCAATTCTACCATTTATTTTTCAAATGAAAATATGGGTGTGATTGATAGAAAATCCAAACTTTTAAAATCTCAAAACTTTTCACTCCATCAGAAATCAACCCAACTTGGAAAATCAAAAAAATTCAGAAACCCCACAACGAAACAGAAAGAAGAAGCAAAATTTGGGATTAAAAACCCTAAATTTGGAATCAAGGAGGATGAGATTGGAATAGATTTACCTGAGAAAGAAAGGACTCCGGAACGGAAACCCTAGATACGGTGCAATCGCGAGAACTGAATTCTCCCCAGGGTGAGGGGTTGGGTTGGGAGAAGGGATTTGAAAAAAATAACCTGAGGGCAGGAGAGCAAATTTGGGGAAATTTTATTTTGGCAAGAAAGATGGGGTTGTTTCGGAGTGTGCATATATAGTAGGGGCAGGAGTGGGAATATAAAAGTGCTTTTGCGCTAACCGCGCTTCCGAAGAAGCAGTAGGGGCTGTAAAAATGGTTGCTTGGCTTATGGTTCACTGGGGAAGAGAGAAAAAATTGGAATAATATGGAATGGTAGGTGGGCAGGTGCGTGACCGTTACATGTCATTTTCTTGAAGTTTAAAGTCGGAAAGCGACTCATAAGTATGGATAGATTGTCATTAGCATTTCGGTCCAAGTCATGCGGAGGAAAAAAGTACACATAACAATGGATGATTAGATTAAAATTTTACATAAGAGCCTTTTCCGTAGAAGTCTTCTTTTGAGCCAAAAAAGAAGAGACACACTCTGATGGAGTAAACCTTTTTTAGTGAAAAGGTTTAGAAGAGGCCACAATTTGATCCTATCCTGCAATTCATTTGATATAGATTGTGTCGATCTCAATCCGTTTCCATCAATAAATGACTTAATTATAACAATGGTTGTTGAATTTATCCCTAGTTTAGTTTTAGTCTTTGAACTCTCATTTAGTTTTTTAGTCCTTAAACTTAACAATGTGTTGTATACTGGTCTTTTTCACCATTGCCGTCCATTTGTAAATTATATTTAGGGGCATATTAGGAACTTCATCCAACATAACAATGCATTTAGCCACATGAGAATGAGTTTGTTTCATAGAAGCCTTCTTCTTTTAAGCCAAAAAAGAAGACACACACCTTGATGGAGTAAGCCACTTTTAGTGAAAAGGTTTAGAGGAGGCCACAATTTGATCATATCCTGCAATTCATTTGATGTAGATTGTGTGGAACAATCTATCGATCTCAATCTGTTTCGATCAATAAATGGCTTAATTATAACAATGGTCGTTGAATTTTATTCCTAGTTTAGTTTTAATCTTTGAACTCTTATTTAGTTTTTAGTCCTTAAATTTAACAATATGTTGTACGATTGGTCTTTTCACTATTGCATTCCATTTTTCCATTATATTTAGGGGCATATTAGGAACTTCATCCCACATAACAATGCATTTATTAAACCAACACACACCACATGAGAGAGTTCGTTTCATAGAAGTCTTTTTCTTTTAAGCCAAAAAAGAAGAGACACACCTTGGTGGAGTAAACCATTTTCAGTGAAAAAGTTTAGAGGAGGCCACAATTTTTTTATCATATCCTGCAATACATTTGATGTAGATTGTGCTGGAACAATCAATCAATTGATCTCAATCAGTTTCCATCAATAAATGGCTTAATTATAATAATGGTCTCTTAAATTTATCCCTAGTTTATTTTAGTCTTTGAACTCTCATTTGATTTTTAGTCCTTAAACTTAACAATGTGTTGTACGAATGGTCTTTTTCACTATTGCCGTCCATTTTTCCATTATATTTAGAGGCATATTAGGAACTTCATCCAACATAACAATGCATTTATTAAACCAACACATGCCACATGAGAGAGTTTGTTTCATAGAAGTTTTTCTCTTTTAAGCCAAAAAAGAAAAGACACCCCTTGATGGAGTAAACCATTTTTAGTGAAAAAGTTTAGAGGACGCCACAATCTGATCCTATCCTGCAATTCATTTGATGTAGATTGTGTGGAACAATCGATCGATCTCAATCCATTTCCATCAATAAATGGCTTAATTATAACAATGGTTGCTATATTTTATAACTAGATTAGTTTTAGTTTTTGAACTCTCATTTAGTTTTTAGTCCTTAAACTCAACAATGTGTTATATGATTTGTCTTTTTCACTATTGCCATCCATTTTTCCATTATATTTAGGGGCATATTAGGAACTTCATCCCACATAACAATGCATTTTTTAAACCAACACACACCACATGAGAGAGTTCATTTCATAGAAGTCTTTTTTCTTTTAAGCCAGAAGAGAAGAGACACTCCTTGATGGAGTAAACCATTTTTAGTGAAAACGTTTAGAGGAGGCCACAATTTGATCCTATCCAGCAATTCATTTGATGTAGATTGTGTGTAACAATTGATCGATCACAATCCGTTTGATCAATATCAAATGGTTTAATTATAACAATGGTAGCTGAATTTATCCGTAGTTTAGTTTTAATCCTTGAACTCACATTTAGTTTTTTAGTCCTTGAGAAATGAGAAGAAAAAAAACCCTAAAAAAACCAGATATTTTTCGTAAGAAAATTGAATACATAGGAATTTGTTTTTCATAGTTCAATATGTGATTTGTTAGTTGTTTAAGTCTAGCCCCAGTTCGGTCTCCTACCAACTTTGAAATCACATTGCCTAATATTTACAAGTTGCTAAAGTCCAACCATTTTCATTTTGTACTTTTAGGGTGCATTTGTTGCACCAAACTATCTCGGACTGGACTAGCTTTAAGGACTAAACTGGACTGGCTTAGACTATAAGTTGGACTAACTTAGTAAAGCGTTTGGTGTAGTGTCGGACTAAAAAGTAGGATAACTAAAAGACTCAAATATTTTATTATTTAATCTATATTTATTAATAGTTTATT
>JAOTRO020000011.1:2731414-2743915 GCA_028566515.2 Pyracantha coccinea | reverse complement strand
ATATAAAGGAATAAAAATGAAACTATAGTACTGACTTCTTGTTGCATTTTAGTATATGTTGGGAAGGTTGCCTGGACCCTGATTTGGTTAAGGGAAAGATAGTTGTATGTGAGAAGAACACTGGAATTCCTGGGGCTTACAGATCTGGGGCAGTTGGGATAATTTTTGTTAATTTTATGAATGAAACTTTTTCTCAAGTTCTCCCATTTCCTGGAGTGAATTTAATCACAGAAGAGCTAAATGTGGTCAAGTCCTACATGAACTCCACCTGCAGGTATAGATTCATTTCAAACTGTCAAGGTTGGCGATTTTCGATCAGGTTGTTTTTTTAAATTCTTGAAAGCCTCTCTTATTTTACACGGTCCCTCAAGCGACGATATTACAAAGTGAAGTCATAAAAGATGTTGCTGCACCTCTTGTTTCTATCACTTCTGCGATTGGACCGAATTTAGTTGTACCCGATATTATTAAGGTATATGTTTCTTGTCACATACAGCTTAATGTCATATACATGTAGTAACATTTATTCTCTAATGTGCTTCAGCCAGATATAAGTGCCCCAGGCGTAGAAATTTTGGCTGCATATTCAACTTTTGCTACTGCCAGCGAATATCCAGAAGACAATAGGCATGTAAAGTACAATATACTAACTGGAACCTCCGTATCTTGCCCCCACGTTGCTGGGGCAGCTGCATATGTTAAATCATTCCATCCTGATTGGTCTCCGGCTGCCATCAAATCATCTCTTATGACTACTGGTACCACCTTCATGAGAAATTTTTAGTTGTGACGGAAATACGGATGGTATACCACGTATTTTTATGTAAGTGGTGGAAATTTTTAATTTTTAAGTTATTAGCCTTTTAACACACATATCTCACCATTTACATGGGGACACGTGGTGTATCACATCGTGTGACGGTCACACTGAAAAATCTCTCCACCTTCATAAGACCTAATTAATGCTTAATTCTTTTGGTATTCTAAAATATCATACATAATTTTCCTACTTGCAGCTTGGCCCCATGAATGATACGTCCAACACTTTTAGCGGTGCATTTGCTTATGGATCCGAAGTCCGAACATATCGATCCTGTAAAAGCTATAAACCCTGGCCTTGTGTACGAAACGTCTGAAGATGATCATATAAAGTTGCTATGCACAATCTATGATGAAGGAAAAGTTAGGCTCATAACAGGAGAAAATATCACATGCCCTAAAGATCCTGCTAAATGGTCTCCACGGGATCATAACTACCCTTCGATGGGAGCTAAAGTTGATCCAACGAAACCTTTCACAGTTCAATTTCATAGAACAGTTAAAAATGTTGGCCTTGTGAACTCCACATATAGGGCAAAAATCTTTTCAAACTCCAAACTTGATATCAAAGTGGTGCCTGAAGTTGTTTCGTTCAAGTCCTTGAACGAGCAGATGGATTTTGACGTGACTGTTGGTGGAAGCGATTTGCAAGATCGATCGCAAGTATCTGGGTCACTGGTCTGGTCTGATGGTATTCATAGCGTTAGAAGTCCAATCCTGGTTTATGCATATGTTCCAAATAAGCTCCAGAACATAGTTACATTACATGAGTAATGAGCAAGAAGACGTACGTTTTTAATTGATTTTAATGAATAAAAAAGTAGTAAAAATACAGCTCAAAAGTTTTTTGTATGATTTTTACTGTTTTCTGTTGTTAAAAACTAGCTCAGAAATAAGAAATAAGATGGAGACTAACAATCAACTATCACCAAGTCTGAATAAATGCGAATTTGTGTATATGAATGAAAGAAAATTCGGATGCTGCAATAGAAAAATTGAAATTCAACGTCAACTTGTCAGTTCGTCTGGGCTGGGCTGGGCTGGCCTTTTGTCCCCTTGGCCCATGTACTATTCACTCCTCTCTGTCCCGTTGATTTACTTTGAAAATGTTCAATTTTTAATTTTTAATTAATTTTACTGCAAGAGATATTACTACTCTAAATTATATTGAAAAGGTTGAGTATCTGAATATGAAACTTAGTAGGTTGAAGAGGAAGTCCACTTGGTAAATTTATCATTTTTTTATTAATTCAATTTTAAGGTTTTTATTTATTCTCGTCGGCAGACTTTTTTATTTGTTAATTCATCACTTTTTATTAATTCAATTTTAGGTTGGAAATGAATTTGTAAAAGCCACTTTCGTTAAAGGCAAATGATTCATAAAAAAAAATACAATTTACAGGGTTCGAATCTGGGCGCCTTTTCATTGCAAGTAGTTAGCAAAAACACTGCTTCAACTACTACATTATAATAAATTACCCAGTTTCATAGTTTTATACCTTACAGGACATAACATTATTATAATACAAATCAATTTTTTTTGTGCCCTTGACTTTTTGGGGTCCCTATGCGGTCGCCTTGCTTGCCCTGAGCTAGGGCCGGATCTACGAACTATGTAGGTGGGGGTAACTAACAAGTCAAGGACGATATTGATGTTGTTTGAAGTGAGTTTTTGACCCGTCTATTTGATAATTTGACATATTCTACATCTCGAGATCCAATCAAATCCTCTAAAATCATTGAAACTGATCAAAATATATTGTTTTGGTCAATTTGAACAGATGATTCTCGATGGTTGATATTCAAATATTCATTGCCGTGAGAAAAAAAAAATGTATCTTCTTTATTGTGTATCAATGTCAACCAGGTTGCAGTTGACGCTAGTTTAGCTATGAAGTCTTACATTAGGTATTGACCAATACATTGGAGAGTATAGTTGTACAAAATCACGTTTACGTTAAAGCCCACCAAAGGAGTTATGCCTTGCAAAACAAGCATTTCTAATTTTCTAGGGCTTAAAGAGCATCTTCTATGAGCTCCATGGGAGAATAGTTGTTTTGAGTAGTACTAATATATTTCTTTCTTTACTTTTGAGTAGTACTAATATATTTCTTTCTTTACACACACACATATATATATATACAGAAAGAAATGCTAATGTGAACTGGAAGGCATCTCACTGTAATTTTTATGGTGAACTCATTTTATTTCTTTCAAATTTCAAGTTTATTTCTTTCATTCAAATGTACAGTAAAGGTATCTCACTGTTATTCTTATGATGGACTCATTTTATGCATGCAAGTGGATCCAAATGTGTTCATAATTTAGCTCGGAATGTGATTCATACGCTAGATACAATCATCACTTGTTAATGTGAAGAACGTAACGGTGTTTTGAATTAGATAAGTTTAATACAATGGCAACAAAAAAATTGAAACTTTTACTCCTTAGCATGCAAATTACAATTTCGCAGTTGTTGACGATTTTCAAATGCTCATATTGTCTAACTGCAAATCCAGACAACAAATTAATTGAAGCAAGAATCTACTTGTTCAATGGTAGATTTGGCCGGACAGCAAAAGGATTTTATCACTATAAAAAAAAGTTGATAATAATTATTAATATTAGTTGTACAAAATGAGGTGATTAAATATAAGTGTATAATAATGTGGGTAAAGAAATATCCACCCTGTTAACGACTGAAAAGGCTTTACTAACCTCATTGTGTAAACTAATGTCAATAGTTATTATCACGTTTTCTTGTAATGTATGTTAATTCCATCTCCCATAACAGAAAATCCGAATAAGTTTTCTTCTCCGATCCGTCCATAATGGAATAACCTAGCAAGAGAATATTTTCCATACATTAATGCCCTTATAATTCTTCATGTAGGCTACGACTTACGAATCACTAATTCAGTTATTATTCAATGGCTACCGTACCATCTCATGGTTGTCGTGTTCGTGTCGTTTTCGTGTCATCCGTTATCTGAAAGGACTGTGTTGTGTCAGACTCATTATCTTAACAGACGACAAGCTAACAACTGATCCGTTAACGAGTTGACCCAAAACCTGCTATTTTTGTGTTGTTTCATGTAGGATTAACGGGTTGTGCAATAAATTGTGAGGCATAATGAGTAAACTTGGGAAAATGGATTGTATTGGTTGTTTTCGTGCCATGCCCCGTTATTTTAATGGATCGTATCGTGTTAAACTAGTTATCTTAATAGGTGACCCAATTACTATCCAATCCGTTAACGGGTTGACAAAAAACTTATTATTCTCGTGTCGTTTTGTGACAATTTTAACTGATCATGAAATAAATTGGCGACCCTAGAATATATTACATACAAAGTGAGAATCACATTACGTTAAAGTCCACTAAATTATCATACCTTGCAAAACAAGCATTTTATAGGGCTTAAAAAAGAGCATCTTTTATAAACCTCAAGGGTAGAAGAGTTGTTTGAGTATGTATAATGTACTCCTTTATTTAATTCATGATATAGAAGGCAAGAATTAAGCTCCTCTCTCGTGGAGTGGCTGGCGGTGGCATTGGCGATGGCGGTGGCGGTGGCGGTGAAGTGTTCTTACAGTGCTCTAATATTATTTGTGTTTTGATGACAGTCTAAAACGTCTCAAAAAGTTTCTCAACTTTAATATGATTATATAAATCTATTTCTGTCATATTTGCTAATCACATTGATCAGATCTCTCATAAAAATAATACTTATCCCCCAATTTGTTATACGAACTCATATATAGAAGCCAATCCTAATATTTTTCTTAAAAAAGAAAATTTATATTAGGAGTGGGAGGATTTGAAAGTATTACAATAACTTAGGAATTTGAGAGTTTCGAACTCCGAACGCATGTAAAAAACTACTACCCTATCCATTAGAATATTAAACCACACATGTAAAAAACCACTATCATATCCACTAGAATATTGGACCATATGCAAGTTGATCCAAATATGACAAAAAAGAGCACTTTATATGCAACTTTCACTTGCAAATTACAATATGTTTTCAAGACTCGTGCCGAAAGAAATGCTAATGTGAACTACAAAAGAAGAGAAATGCTAAGCAATACACCAAAATAAATTTAACAAATCGAGGATTTGAAGGTTCCTACAGTTAAATTTCTTAATTTGTTTAAGTTTCAAAGTTTATTTCACTCATTCAAATAAACATATTGTATCCTTCATATAAACTTTTTTGTGCATGCAAGCTAATCCAAATATGATATATGAACCAAAATGTTGTTAGCAATGTGGAGAAATTTTTTACTGTGCCTGAAAACATGGCCCGGTACACTAAATGTCATACAAGTAATTGAAATTTTATTTTTCAAATATGAACTACTTGTATTATGAAACATTGTATACCAAACCATATTCCAGCAAAATGAAAAATTTCCCAGTAATGTGATAGTGTTTGGGATAGAAAACTTTTATTTAATGACATATATATGACTTTTCTTGCTACTTTCACATGCAAATTCGTTATTTTTTCGGGAGTCGGCCATTTTTTCCCTCGATAACAACGCTTTGAGGAAGCCGAAAGAAATGCTAATGTGATATGCAAAATACACAAATAAAAAAATTAGAAGCAATCCCAACGCTTAGCCAAAACTGCTGGTTCTAAGCTGTTTGATTACATGAAGAAGCAATATGAGCAAAAGCATCAAGTCGAATCCCAGGGCTAATGCTAGGGTTCCCTCCCTCGTCAGTTCCTTATATATTCTCTTGCGGACCCTTTCTTTCTCATCAATTCTTCAGCTCACAACACAAACTACAATCAACAGAAGGAGAAGAGAAGCATACATATTTGGCAGCCAGAAATGGCGCCTACGATTACAATGTCGCATATTTTGGTGGCTGTTTTCGTCGTCCTTGTTTCGATGGAAGCCGCCTTGGTTATGGGGCAAGGCAATGGAAAAGGGAACGCAAATGGCAAAAAAGCCGATGAGGCTAATTACGACGTGTTGACACCGCTGGGATCCGGGCAGGAGCGAGGGTTCTGCAAAGCAAAGGGGGCTTGCTATTACAAGACCCTTACGTGCCCGTCGGAATGCCCTCAGAGAAAGCCGAAGAAGAACAAGAAGAACAAGGGTTGTTTCATTAACTGCGGTAGCAAGTGTGAAGCTACTTGCAAGTGTAAGCCATTTCACCCTTCTATTGACAAAAAGAATTCAACTAGATCATATATTTTGAAACTTTTACTAAAACTAGATCTTCTTTTCTTCTGTGCAGATAGGAAATCCAAGTGTGACGGATATGGCTCTCTGTGCTACGATCCTAGGTTTGTTGGCGGTGACGGTGTGATGTTCTACTTCCATGGAGCCAAAGGCGGAAACTTTGCCATTGTTTCAGACACCAACCTCCAAATCAACGCACACTTCATCGGGACTCGACCAACAGGAAGGACCCGCGATTTCAAATGGATTCAGGCTTTCGGAGTGATGTTCGACTCTCACACCCTCGTCATCGCAGCAAAGAGTCTCAAAGTGGGAAGACAAAGTTGTTGCGATCCCTAATAATGGAGATGCCGAATGGAGGACTAACGGTGAAGATAGAGAGGTAATCATCGAAAGAACCGATGAAACCAACAGCGTTAGGGTTACAGTGGCCGGTCTCGTGGAAATGGACATTAGGGTTAGGCCTATTGGAGAAAAGGAAAACAAGGTTCATAACTACCAAATACTAGCTGATGACACATTTGCTCACTTGGAGACACAGTTCAGATTTACCAATTTATCCGCTCTTGTGGAGGGAGTTTTGGGCAAGACTTACCGGCCAGGTTAAGTTAGCCCGGTAAAGGTCGGAGTCCCGATGCCGATGGTAGGCGGGGAGGACAAGTACGAGACTTCTTCCCTCTTTTCGCCTCTCTGCAAGGTTTGCAGGTTCCGAAAACAGCCCGAGTTTGCAGCTGCTGGAGGAATTGCTCGGTACTAGTACTGATCAATGGTAAATAAACAATTTATTTGTGTATTTTGGGTAATTTGTTAGCATTTCAGACTTGAAATTAATGAATAAACGAATAAGGGCTGCATATGAAGTTTGCCTAGAACATATTTGCTATGCTACTTGTAAACTTAAATTTTGCGTGCTTATTATCTAAACTTAAAAGCTTTTGACTAAACTTTGTGAACTCTTTTCTATAGATCTAGGCAGAGAGAAAAATAACTGTTGGATTCTTGTGTTGCAAGTAACCTTGGTTGGTTGTAGGGATGGCAACTTCCCTGTCAATTTCGGCCCTGAGGAACCACCCTAATGGAACGCGAACACCACTCCCGTTTATCGGAAGTTAGGGCCTTGGTCAAACCCAGAGAGAGAGAGAGAGAGAGAGGGAGAGGGAGTCTAAAATATTTGAGAATTTTATTAATAATTCAATAGCATCCTTGAGAATGACATTATTCAACTATAGAGAAACTTGGGGATAACATTTTACCTAAAGCCAGGAGCGACGTCTATCTACAGGATGCTTCTACTGCTAAACTCTTTGCTACTCCTTTACATGGGTCACCGAATTTTGTAACCGAGACTTCGATGCTACAGCTCTTGGATCCAACACAAGCCTGTAATCGTAAACAAAGAGAGGTTAAACTAAAGCTGGAGATGCAAAGAATTTTATCAACGTAGCAAGCAAGATCATACCTTCTGTACAATGGATAGAGCGCTAGTGCTCTTGCATTGGCCATGGCTAAAGCTCCCACAAGTCCCTTGAGGTTTTCCGTAACTTGCAAATTTGATTGAAGAAATGACCTGGTTAGGAAATGGGCACTCAAGTGATAGCACAGGCCCTAACTTCCTTCCCGCTTTTGAATCTGAACTCCACGTATCTACAGGTGACAGGTGAGATTCCGATACATGTGAGCACAAACTTTCAATCTGTCTGGTAGCAAAAGATATCTGCGTTGGATCACCCCCAATTTCCTCAAACAGGACAAGAGTATTGTCACTTGGTTTCAACCATGAACGAGGCACGTGGTACCTGTACATGTAGTGAGATCAAATATTCAGAATCAAAGTTTCAATTCAAGTTCTTCCCTTAGATTCTCTTCTACTTACAATTCCTGAGATGGCTTGCCACAGTTCTTTCTGCATTTGTCGGAGTTATAAGGCCCCCTGAAATCACAAGAATCAGGGCAACCACTAGTTGGAGAAACGTTGGTCGGCCAGTACCGCCCAATACTTTGTCCGTTCACCCATGCTTCACCCTTTCCCGTCCCTGTAAAGTCTAGCGCAACAGGGTTACTGCCATCAGGAGCATTAAATGTTGCCTGAATGAGAAGGAATGTTTCTTGGGTCAGTATCTAAAAGAAAAGAACCTAGCATTCCTAGTAGCTGTTATCCTAAATCATGAGCAGCTAAGACTTAAGGAAACCCACATCACTCAGGATACACCACAGGCAAGCATGAACACGTAAGAAAATACAACATATGCACCACATGTAGCAGTATTAGAAAGGTTAAATACTTTTTGTCCCTGCAATTTCTCCAAAATCACATCGTTTTTCACCACATTTACCCTTATGCATAACAATTATGCTAAATATTTACCTTGTACCACGTCAAGGGTTGTTTCTTGGGCAAGGTAGGTTGTGAAACCCACTGAGAAGAACTTCCACTGGGAAAATCCAAGTCTTCCCCTTGAAGTCCAATCTGCAGTTGCAATGATGAAGACGACAAAAGGAAAATTGTTAGATTTCGTCCTTTAAGGTACACCACTGCTCATTCAGAATGAAGAACTTGGGTATTTCTCTTTCTATTTTCAGTTTTCCAAATTTTATTAGCCACTTCCCTCAAGTTTGTAAATTGATTGAAATCGATAACAGGGAATTGCAACATAACAACAACTGAACAAAAAGAGGAAGACTGACCTGATATGTCCACCGCTGAGATGAGAGATCAATAGTAGTGCCATTTTTCAAGCCTTTCAGCTGTACAGGACCAGTGATCCCAGCACCTGTTTTGTCAAAAAAAGCTCCATAGTTCTGAAAATGGGTATACAAAAAGTACTTTGGTCACAAATTGACCTTGAAGCATGGAACTCATTTATGAAAACTGCAATGCCGGAATATATAATATGGATGCGAGCTTGTTTATAAACACATGTACAAAAGCATAAGAAATAAGGCCAAACCTGAAGGCCAACAGTCAAACTCAGAAGATCAATTGTGTTCTTCCCAGATGCAAATGTTACAGGGATCTCCACAGAAACCGTGGGATTGCTAGCGCTGCCTGTTCCACTCCCTGAAAAGAATCCAATTATAACATAAACACAAGATCGGAACAGTTGTAAAGTTGACCCAGAACATTTGTAATAGTCCTGTGCACTAATTACTTGTCAATCACTCTCATTCAGATATGAAATTCACAACTGTAAAGCCTGAACCTTATCATCAGGCTTCTGTCTTAGTATCTAACCATTGGTATTACAGGAGGAGCTTTTCCCAGAAAAAAAAAAAATGGAAAGAAACATAGAACCACAGTACATGAGATCAAAACCCCATTTAACATGGTGCCTAATGAGAGTGTATTCTGAAATCTTCTTTTGCAATACAGTAAGCAGAACTATGGTTAATGTTCTTGAATTCTATAGAACAGAATGGCCTGGGGGATTTAAAATTTAGATTCGGCAGCAATGGAAGCCTTGAAAGCCTGCCTCTCCAAACTACAAAGGTTTAGGTATAATATTATTATTGTTTCCTTTGTAGTTTTTCAATATAATGTCAACGACTATTTGCCAGGTAACTAATGTAGCCACTGGATTAAGACCAAGGAAGAAGGGCAAGCAATCAAATTGTAACCACACTAGTTTATAACTTTATACATCACCTGCAGGCTTTCCATTAATAAACGCATGAAGTGCATGGCCAAGTGATTCCACATGAAGAACGGTTTGAGACCCATCTTGAAGGAATGTATCAGAACTTGTGACATCAATGCTGCAGAATTTGTTTAGAATACGGATATTAAGTCTTGAAAGAAATCAAGACAACTGGATGAAGGGCAAGAAATATATATAAAGTTGTTAACAAAGCAGTCGTGGATTGCATACCTTAAAGAGTACCATAGATAGTCACTTTTATCAGCTGTGGTATTTATTTGCTCCAACAATCCAACTCTAGTAAATGCATCCTTCTTTGAGATACCAACTGGTTCATTTATCCAACTCCAGCCTGAGCCCAACGCTTCAGAGGAATCAATATTATCTATCACTGAGTGATGCATGAAGCTCGGAATCATGGCCGCAGAGTTAATCTGTCATGATAGATTATATACTTTTTAAACAATTCCATTGAAAAAAGAAAACATAACATGATTTTGAGCATAATACTTATGAATATGAAGGCTTCAAAAGAAAATATACAATATTTCTCGGAAATGAATACCAAATATGAAATACGAGACATACACTAAACAACAGGATTACATAAAGAATTTTGATAAACCCTCATTAGAAATTGGAATACACAGATCTAAAAAAAGTAGGGACAGATAACTTTAAGTGGTAAATATAGGATGTTTTGAAGATAACTCATCTCTTGAACATACCAAGAAAAGGTACACATGATATACATTTAGAGAACAAAATATTCTGCTGATACAAGCAAGCACAGCCAATAGAAGAAAGGAAGGCAAACCTTTGCAGTGTTAAGGGCTACATTTTTGCAGTCTGGTAAGATGCTCACAGACCAAGCAGGCAACTGATAAGAATTTCCATTGAACGTCACAGTGGCATCAGATTTAGTGTCAGAATTGGAAAGAAACGCAGCACATGCTGATCCTGTTTGGTAAACAGTTGCCTGAGAAAATAAACAAGAAAATAAATGTTAAAAAATCACATGTTGCAAGGGCATTCACCTAGACAAATGGAGCCATACTTCTTACTTCATTTCAGAGATACAAAGCATACAGGTGAAGACTAGAAGCCACAGGTCATATATGATTACATTGGAGATCCTAAGAACTAGTTTGGTACATAAAGCTATACAGTTTTTTTTTATAGGAACTAGTTTTGCAGGATCAATATTAAGGAAGTTAATCCAAGACCAATGGAATATGGTTTCACTTCAGATACCTACCATAGATACTTCCTTTTAGGTATTCTAACATGAAAACTAGTAAGTTCAGATACTAGTATACTACAGATATTTTTTTCTCAGATATTCAACATGAATAACTTGTAAGTTCTATTGCTTCAGTACTAATAAAAGGGTACGAGCTATACAGAGGTATGCACTTAGACTGGAGGACTTTGAGACCCGGAAATATGTAAAATTTGGAGACAAAGGATACTCTCTAACACAGAGTAAAAATATTATACCTCCACGTTTGGACCAAGAGAAGAATTTTTTGGGTCAGTGGCCACCATTGCTTCTTCACATAGCTTTATGGCCTTATGCACATCTTTTAGGTGACCCCACTTAGGTTGCCTAAGAAATCCTGCAACAGACAAGAAAAGTTGAATCGATTACTGATAAGCCACCAATGTTATATGCATTTGATGTTCTTAATAATTATTTCTTCTCATGATAAAAGTATATATTGACAGAAACTGCACTTCATTTATATACATACAATTAGCAAACACGCCTATACCATCAGCAGTATTAAAGCAATAATATAGGCATACTAGAAAACATACCATACTCATCAATTGGAGCATCGTAGTCATAACTTGTAGCAATAAAGGGTCCACCAGCGCTCCGCCCAAAGTTAGTCCCGCCATGGTACTGTTCAAGAGCAACAGAGAACAAATCACTCCATATTTTCTTCCTGGCTTTTGAAATATACTGAATTTGTCCTAAATCATCAAGTGTCGCTTAAAGTTATGTTAAAATGTTAACTCCAGAGACAATTGCAGTACCATATAATAATTTTGGAAAGTTCCACCTTTCTGAAAGAAGCGTGCTACGGCAAATGCCACGTCTTCCACTGGTCTTTGAGGCACAGCACCACCAAAGGAAAGAAACCTAGTGACCACATACATTTTGAACAGTGCCAATAAAAGAGCAGTCAGATCAAAATAATACAGGTGATGCCAGAAATTGATTCAAATTTGTAAAAAAACTAAGCTCAAAATACCCAAAAAGAGAAAAGGATTAGGTCACACATTACCATCCACTCCAATTCTCGGTCCACATTTTGGGTCTCTTTTCAGGAAGTCTTGGGGTCCATTGATCACAATAAAATCCATTGCAAGTGCTGATCTGTAGGCAGTTATATAGCATGCAAATAGAGCAAAGAAAGCATCGTGAGAATTCTGTCTTCATACAAAGTCAATACACTACAATACAAAAGAAAACTGACTACAAAAGCCTCACCACAGATGCAGGAGCGTCGGCTTGCTGACACATGACCCAGGGAACCCCTGTATCCAAAGACACAGCCATGCTTGCTGCCCACTTAATATAGGTTTGGGCAGCAGCCCCATATGCTTGGTCAATGTTTCCATACTCGTTTTCAATCTGGTATAATTGAAACAACAATTAACCCATAACTCAAATTGGAATATTCTTAAGACCAAAAACTTTGGGTAAATAATAAAAAGAAGCAAGAAAATTTTAAACCTGGGATAAAATGATGGGTCCTCCCTGAGATGCATAAAGCTTCTCCTGCTTCATCATATCAACAATTTTTGCCGTGAACCGCTGCATTTCTGCCTGAGC
>JAOTRO020000011.1:2717159-2731314 GCA_028566515.2 Pyracantha coccinea | reverse complement strand
ACTCTCACACCCTTGTCATCGCAGCAAAGAGGGTCTCAAAGTGGGATGACAAAGTTGATGCTCTCATGGTAAAGTGGGACGACAAAGTTGTTACCGTCCCCACTGATGGAGATGCTGAATGGAGGACTAACGGTGAAGATAGAGAGGTAGTAGTGGAAAGAACCGATGACACCAACTACGTTAGGGTTACAGTGGCCGGCCTCGTCGAAATGGACATAAGGGTTAGGCCTATCGGAGAAAAGGAAAACAAGGTTCATAACTACCAATTACCAGCTGATGACACATTTGCTCACTTGGAGACGCAGTTCAGATTTACCAATTTATCCGATCTTGTGGAGGGAGTTTTGGGCAAGACTTACCGGCCAGGTTACGTTAGTCCGGTCAAGGTCGGAGTCCCGATGCCAATGGCAGGCGGGGAGGACAAGTACGAGACTTCATCCCTCTTTTCGCCTCTCTGCAAGGTTTGCAGGTTCCAAAAACAACCTGAGCTTACAGCTGCTGGAGGAATTGCTCAGTACTGATGCTGATCAAATAGTAATAAACACTTTATTTGTGTATTTTGTGTAATTTGTTAGCATTTCAAACATGAAATTAAGGAATAAACCAATAAGGGCTGCAAATTAAACTTGCCTAGAACATATTTGCTACGCTACTTGTAACCCTAAACTTGTAAACTTAAATTTAGTGTGCTTATTATCTAAGCTAAAGCTTTGATTGAAATGTGTTCACCCTTTTCTATAGATCTGGGCAGAGAGAAAAATAATGTTGGAATCTTGTCTTGCAAGTAACCTTGCTTGATTGTAGGGATGGCAAACTTCCCTGTCAATTTCGGGCCCCGAGGAACCACCCGAATGGAACACCGACACCGATAGGTGTGACTTGTCCCGTCCAGTTTATCGGAAGATAGGATCTTCGCCAAACCGAGAGAGAGAGTCTTATATATTTGAGAATTTTATTAATGTTCAATAGCCTGCTTGAGAATGACATTATTCAACTGTAAGGAAACTTGGGGATAACAAGTTAACTATATCCCACAAGAAACTTTCAAAGCCAGGAGCGATGTCTATCCACAGGATGCTTCTACTGCTAAACTCTTTGCTACTCCTTTACATGGGTCACCGAACGTTTTAACCGAGACTTCAATGCTACAACTCTTGGATCCAACGCAAGCCTGTTCAAAAGGTTGCACTTATCAGTAAAACAATGTGAATCGATGGTAAACAAAGAGGAGACTAACAGTTGGAGGTGCGAAGAATTTTATCAATGTAGCAAGCAAGATCATACCTTCTGTACAATGGATAGAGCGCCAGTGCTCTTGCACTGGCCATGGCTAAAGCTCCCACAGGTCCCGTGAGGTTTTCCGTAACTTGCAAATTTGATTGAAGAAATGACCTGGTTAGGAAATGGGCACTCTAGTGATAGCACAGGCCCTAACTTCCTTCCCGCTTTTGAATCTGAACTCCACGTATCTACAGGTGACGGGTGAGACTCCGATACATGTGAGCACAAACTTTCAATCTGTCTTGTAGCAAAAGCTATCTGCGTTGGATCACCCCCAATTTCCTCAAACAAGACAAGAGTATTGCCACTTGGTTTCAACCATGAACGAGGCACATGGTACCTGTACGTTTAGTGATATCAAATATTCAGAATCAAAGTTTCAATTCAAGTTTTTCCCTTAGAATCTCTAACGCTTACATTTCCTGAGATGGCTTTCCACAGTTCTTTCTGCATTTGTTGGAGTCATAAGGTCCTCTGAAATTGCAAGAGTCAGGGCAACCGTTAGTTGGAGCATTGTTGGTCGGCCAGTACCGCCCAATGCTTTGTCCGTTCACCCATGCTTCACCCTTTCCCATCCCTGTAAAGTCTAGTGCAACAGGGTTACTGCCATCAGGAGCATTAAATGTTGCCTGAATGAGAAAGAATATTTCTTCGGTTAGTATCTAAATCATGAGCAGCCAATAGTTGAGGAAACCCATACCACTCAGAATGCACCACATCCAAGCATGAACACTCAAGAAAATACAACACATGCACCACATGTAGCAGTATTAGAAAGGTTAAATACATTTTCTCCCTGCAATTTCTCCTCAAAATCACATCGTTTTTCACCACCTTTACCCTTATACATAATTATTATGCTCAACGTTTACCTTGTACCATGTCAAGGGTTGTTTCTTGGGTAAGGTATGTTGTGAAATCCACTGAGAAGAACTTCCGCTGGAAAAACCCAAGTCTTCCCCTTGAAGTCCAATCTGCAGTCGCAATGATGAAGACGACAAAAGGAAAATTGTTAGACTTCGTCCTTTGAAGGTACGCCACTGCTTATTCAGATTGAAGAGCTCGGGTGTTTTTCTCTTTGTTTTCGGTTTTTGAATTTTCAAGTTATCAGGGAATTGCAACAAAACAAAATAGGAAGACTGACCTGATAGGTCCACCGCTGAGACGAGAGATCAGTGGTAGCGCCATTTTTCAAGCCCTTCAGCTGCACAGGACCAGTGATTCCGGCACCTGATTTGTCAAAGAAGGCTCCATAGTTCTGATTGAAAAATTGATATACAAAAAACAATACGTGGTCAGAAATTGACCTTAAAGCATGGCATTCATTTACGAAAACTGCAATTCCAGAATATAATAAGAAATAAGGTGAAACCTGAAGGCCGACAGTCAAACTCAGAAGATCTATTGTGTTCTTCCCAGATGCAAATGTGACAGGGATATCCACAGAAATTTTGGCATTCTTAGCAGTGATGATTCCTCTCCCTGAAAAGAATCCAACTAAAACATAGATACAAGAGCAGAACAGTTGTAAAGTTGAGCCAGAACAGTTGCAAAAGTTCAAGCAATGCACTAAATACTTGCCAATGACTCTCGTTCAGATCTGAAATTCGCAACTGCGAGGCGTGAACCTTATCATCAGGCTTGTCTTAGTATCTAACCTTTGGTATTACAGGAGGCTTTTCCCAGAAAGAAATAAACATTGAACCGCACTATATTTTGAGATTAAAACCTCATTTTACATGGTGCCTTATGACAGCATTCTGACATCTTCTTTTGCAATACAGTAAATGTTTAGTGTTCTTAAAGTCTATAAAACAGAATGGCGTGGGGAATTTAAAACTCAGATTGGACAGCAATATTAGCATAGTCACGTTCAAAGCCCTATAAGATTCTCAGCCTTGAAGGCCTGCGTCTCCAAACTACAAAGGTTTAAGGATAATAAAATTATGGTTTCCTTCGTAGTTTCCCAAGACGTGTAAACGTCTATTTACCAGGTAACAAATATTGCCGCTGGATGAAGACCAAGGAAGAAGGGCAAGCAATAAAATTATAGCCACACTAGTTTATAACTGTATACATCACCTGCAGGCTTTCCGTTAATAAACACATGAAGGGCATGGCCAAGTGATTCCACATGAAGAACGGTTTGAGATCCATCTTGAAGGAATGTGTCAGAACTTGTGACATCAATGCTGCAAAATTTGTTTAGAAAACGGATTTAAACTTGAAAGAAATCAAGACAACCAGATGAAAGGAAATAAATATATTCAAAGTTAGTAACAAAGCATTCGTGGATTGCCTACCTTAAAGAGTACCACAAATAGTCACTTTTGTCAGCTGTGGTGTTTATTTGCTCCAACAATCCAACTCTGGTAAATGCATCCTTCTTTGAGATACCCACTGGTTCATTTATCCAACTCCAGCCTGAGCCCAAAGCTTCAGAGGAATCGATATCATCTATCACTGAGTGATGCATGAAGCTTGGAATCATGGCGGCAGAGTTAATCTGTCATGATAGATTATATAGTTTTGCTTATAAGACGATACTATTGAAAAAAGAAAACATAACATTATTTTGAGCACACTACTTATATATATGAAGGCTTCAATAGAAAATACTTGCAATATCCCTTGGAAATGTATACCAAATATGACATACAAGACACACTAAACAACAGCATTACATATATAGTATTTTTGAAAAATAACCCTCAATGGAATTTGGAATACACAGAGATATACAAAGTAGGGACCGATATTTTCAAGTGGTAAATATAGAACGTTGTGAAGATAACTCAACTCTTGACCAGAACAAGAAAAGGTAACCATAATATATTATACATATAGAGTACAAAATATTCTGATACTCTATATTCTAGACCTGAAGAAATAAATATAGGTAATCTTCTCCAAATACATGCAAGCACAACGCGGTAGAAGATGGGGAGGCAAACCTTTGCAGTGTTAAGCACTACATTTTTGCAGTCTGGTAAGATGCTCACAGACCATGCAGGCAAGTGATAAGAATTTCCATTGAAAGTCACAGTGGCATCAGATTTGGTGTCAGAATTAGCAAGAAACGCAGCACATGCTGATCCTGTTTTGTAAACAGTTGCCTGAAGATGGGAATAAACAAAAAAAGAAATACATGTTAGAAAAATCATGTTGCAGGACACTCACCTAGACCAATAGAATACCACTTCCTTTCAGATATACAAAGCATACAGGTGATGACCAGAAGCCACAGGTCATCTATGATTATGTTTTGGAGATCCTAAGAACTAGTTTTGGAGCTAAAACCATCCAGTTTTTTTACTTGGCACTAGTTTTGCAGCATCAATTTTAAGAAACTTCATCCACAGATACTTCCTTTTAGATTTCTAAAATGAATACTAGGAAGTTCAGATATTCCATACATTTCTTCTCAGATATTCAAACATGAATAACATGCATGTTCTATTGCTTCCCCACTAATGAACAGGTATGGGTGATCAATTCCACGATGGATATGGCTATACTGGGGGCATGCACTTAGACTGGAGGACCTTGAGGCCTAGAAGTTTATGTAACATTCATAGCCATGAATAGGACAAAAGATACTCTCTAACACTGAATAAAAACACCATACCTCAACGTTTGGACCAAAAGAAGAATATTTTGGGTCAGTGGCCACCATCGCTTCTTCGCAAAGCTTTATGGCCTTATGCACATCTTTTAGGTGACCCCACTTAGGTTGTCTAAGAAGTCCTGCAACATGAAAAGGTTGAATCGATTAGCCATCCATGTTATATGCATTGATGTTCTTAATTACTGTCTCTTCTCATTATAAAAGTATATCGTAGCATTATAACCATTGCCTATACCCTAAGCTTCGTGTCGACAGAAGCTGCATTTCATTTATATAGCACCGATGAGCACCCAGTTCTATATAGTAAATACATACAATAAGCAAATATGCCTACATCATGAGCAGTAGTAAAGCAATAATACAGGGATACTAAACAACATACCATACTCATCAATTGGAGCATCATAGTCGTAGCTTGTAGCAATAAAGGGTCCACCAGTACTCCGACCAAAGTTAGTCCCGCCATGGTACTGTTTAAGAGCAACAGAGAACAAATCACTTCATATTTTCTTCCTGGTTTCTGAAATATACTGAATTTGTCCTAAATCGTGAGTCCCCCAAAGTTATGCTAAAATGTTAATAACTCCAGAGACAATTGCAGTACCATATAATAATTTTGGAAAGTTCCACCTCGCTGAAAGAAGCGTGCTACGGCAAATGCAAGGTCTTCCACTGGTCTCTGAGGCACAGCACCACCAAAGGAAAGAAACCTAGTGACCGCAAATATTTAGAAGGTTTCCAATAAAAGAGCAATCAAATAAAGATAATACAGGTGATGCCAGAAATTTATTAAAATTTTCAGAAAACTAGCTCAAAGTACCAACAAAAAAAACAGATTAGATCAACAAATTACCATCCGCTCCAATTCTCAGTCCAAATTTTGGGTCTCTTTTCAGGAAGTCTTGGGGTCCATTGGTCACAATAAAATCCATTGCAAGTGCTGATCTGCAGGTAGTTATACAACATGCGAGTGAGTACAGAAAGCACGGTCAGAGCACTGTGTTCATACAAATGAAACCTAACTACAAAAGCCTCACCACAGATGGAGGAGCATCGTCTTGCTGGCACATGACCCAAGGCACCCCTGTATCCAAAGACACAGCCATGGCTGCTGCCCACTTAATATAGGTTTGGGCAGCTGCCCCGTATGCTTGATCGATGTTTCCATACTCGTTTTCAATCTGGCATAATTGAAACAGCACTTAATCCGTAACTCTAATTGGAATATTCTCAAAACCAAACACATTGGATAAATTATAAAAAGAACTAAGAAAATTTAAACCTGAGATAAAATGATTGGTCCGCCCTGAGATGCATAAAGCTTCTCCTTCTTCATCATATCAACAATTTTTGCCGTGAATCGCTGCATTTCTGCCTGAACCACATAAATTCAAATAAAACACTGAAGTTGAGAAAATACCGAGAAACGAAACACAAACACACAGAGGCAGTTGGGATGAAGTGGAGAAGAAGAAACCTTGAACGGCTCATTGTCCGTTCGCAATTGAATTCCGGGTATGAAATGCAACCAAAGAGGAAAGCCACTGTTGGAAAATTGAAACACAGACACAATCACGCTATGAAACTCTTCAGAAAGTAGTAAAAAAAAATAAGCTCATCATCGTAAAAGCAACTTCCTTTTCCTATTTCTCCAAAAGAGAAAAATGGAAAAAGACCAATTAAAAGTCAATTCAATTCAATTCATAATACCCGTAGTTCCATTCTGCGCACACATACGGACCAATTCGAAGGTGCACATAAAGGCCAGCTTCTGCTACAGTCTTCACAAATTTAACCAAATCTTTTCTTCCCCCAAAATCATACTGCAAATATTGTACAGTCCACCAGTCACCACCATCACAACAAAGGCAAAATGCACATAATTCAAGATAACCAAAAACATAAAAAAACTCGCTACGTCCCGGATTCAAATCATTCCCCCGTACTCTTATAATAAAACACGAAAACGAAATAAAAAAATCATGGGTTTTCACTTTTCATGATTTCTTTAGCGTTTGTGTCTCTGACCAAGAAAAGCGGTAATCATTGCAATGAACTTTTAGTCTTCGTCTTCCCACATTTTCACAGAAACCAAACGGCGTCGCATTGGAAATGAAAAATTCAGCAAATGCTAGAAGAGAGAGAGAGACCTGGCCTCGAACTTGTTCGTGCAAGTTCCAGAAGACGTAGGTCTCGATCACGTCCAAGCCTCCGTCTTTCGATTTCTGAATAAGGTCCGGCCACATCTACAACCAAACACACACACAGCAAAATTCAGACAGAAAATAAAATTAAAAAAATTAAAAATTTACAAAAAAAATTTTGAAAAATGGAAAAACCAGAGGAAGAGAAGAACCTCATGAGTGCTGCGAGGATAGTGAATGGAGCCAGACACCAAAACTCGGCGCTTCCCATCAATCACCAGGGCCCTGTGGTCGTACGTCACGGTCGCGCAATACGACGCCGTCGCCAGAACTCCGAGCACCAAAACCACCACTAAAATCCTCATCTTCTTCAATTCTGAATTTCCGAGTTCGTTTCTGAATTCAATATTTTTCTTATATTTTCGGAAAACGATTTCTTGAAGCAATGGTTAATCAATTAGAACTTAGAAAGCAGTTTCTAAAAGCGATTTTTGGATTTCTTGCAGCATTTGCTTTGCTTTGTTGCTTAATGTTTGATTCTTTGTTTATCTGTTTGTGTTTTGGCTCGCTTGGCCGCTTCCTTAAAACGACGCTTGGGACCAAAGCGGTGACGTTTTGGAGAACGTCATCGCTGCCGTCGTCGTCTTCGTCTTCTTCTGCTTTCTGCTTCTGCTTGCCGCCGCTACTGCTGCTGCTCTAATTTAGTAATTCTCAGTCAGCTTAAAAGGAGTGATTACGGTTTGGTTGGATACTAATGAGCGCGTTAATAGGCTGATGATGACAATGCGGGGTCATGATCAGGTGTGACGGGGTGCACGCTCGGATTGGTGTGTCACCTCTCTGTGTACTAAAACGCGGAGTTGTAGCTTATTTGTCACAGTGACGGAAAGGTTTTTACTGTAGTGGGGTAAAACAAAACGGATTTGGATCCTCTCCTAAGTAAAGGAGACGAAGTCTTTTGATCCAAATATATAGGCCGTTGGATTTTGATCAAACTGTTACAATTATTATAATTTTTAGATGAATCTTCTGTTTGTAGCCGTTGTTGGATTTTGATCCAACGGCCAGTGTGTCTGGGTCAGGATGATCCATCTCCCTTGTTCAGGAGAGAATCCAAATCCAAACAAAAATTACGTAATTTGGTAAGGAGGATAAAAAGGATCATTTTCCTGGAGATTCGGGGATCCTGTGATCATGTTCGTTCATCGTACATCGTGCAATTAAATGTAAAAGCACCTAACGAAAACTGACGGCACGATATACAATAAATGGACGTGATTACAGGATCTCCGGATCTCTAGGAAAAGAATCCGACGAGGATCCTTTTCCGATAAAAAGTTACCGTTAACGTGAGCCGTGAACGTTTTGTAGTTTAGATAGGAGGCGATGTGGACTGGCGGGAGCTGGCGTTTCGGTTATGTGTTTGTTGAGTGTGAACGTTGGACTGCCAAAAGAAAGAAAAAGATTATTTTAAGTGGGAGAGAAAATCTCGTGAAGGAGAGAGAGATGAATGGATGAGGGTATGGGAATTGGATCGAATGGTTGGATTTAATTATTAAGATTATTATTTCCGATTATTGGATTTTTAATTAAAAAATTCTGTTCCACGTATGTCAGATACCAATCGTAATATTATGATTTGAATATAAGAGGTATTTTGTCACGTATTGACAGCTTACTAATCTATTTTTGCATGCCGTTTGAATATTGTGTAAGGCGTCAACGTACATTTAGCATTCGAGTCAAATGGTAAATGAAAGATGAGCAAGTAGATCTAAATAATGCATCATGCGAGTTCAAAATCAAATTAAGGGTTTCAAACATTTGCTCGCTTCTTATTAGACTAACATCTTGAGGTTACGCCAATCAAAATGGTAGAGAGCCAATAGTTATTATTTTAATTTTTATGATATTTTCAACTTCAGATCATAAATCAACTCATATATCCTTTTATTTTAGGATGATGTTTCAAGAGGGAATTTATTGTTTTGAAGTAGAGTATCGCTTACAAATTAGTTTATGCATATTTCTCCCATTTCTTAAGGAACAACACTTGGCTGTTGAAAATTCAGTAGCCACTCCTGCTTACACCTGATCCCGAATGGACACGTATCTAAGTTTTTATTTTTTTAATTAAAACTTAGACATTTGTCCACACGAGATTGGGTATAAGTAGGAATGGCTGCTGAATTGTTCAGCAGCCAAGTTAATTCCTTTCTTAAGGTGCATTGGGGATATGAATAATTTTTTTCTGCTAAATACATGGTTTTGTTTTTGTTGTATATTTTTTATGTAAGATGACGAGTTGATAAGAAAAATGTCTGTTATCTGCAATCAAAGTTTGAATCTCTATATCTGTTTGTATTTGTAATTTAAATTAATTAAATATAATCATCGGATAAACAAAAAATACATAATGCACGTACATATTTTTCATATACAAGTTTATTATTATCGCATTAGTCCAATATCTTAGTAGATAAGTTGTTCAATTTCTATCTATGTATTCCAAGTTCGAAGCTCCTCCTTCCTTCGATTATCTTAATAGCTTGGAACTCCCATCCTCTCCTCAATGATAATGATATGAAAAAACAAAGAGTTTTATTATTATCCACCGTCACCGGCCCACCCCCTTGACGGTTGTCGTCATGGAAGGTTTTGTAATTTGCTTACGGTTGATACAGAATCAATCTACGCAGGACTTTGAAGACAACAAAAGGGTGCAGACGAATAACATTTTCTTCTGCAGTCTGTCATTAGTCATTACATGGTTGAAGTTGAAGGGTATACGCCAAATTCCACAAGGTCTTAATCTTAGTACCATTTGCTGCATTAAGGAATATGCATGCCACGACAAAGTATTCCAACGTATGATAGCTAATCTTACCTTCCAAAGTCCTAATTTAATTATACTCCTTGTTTTTGTTTTATTTATTTAATCTTAGAAATTAGAAAGAAAATAAAAAATGTGTGAGAGATTTAAATGCTTGTGTGAAAGTCATCTCCATAAATTAAATTGCTAGATATTCTTTCTGTGTTTCAGCAATACGAGATGAGAGTTTTTGTTTTATGAAATGCTAACTAGCTAAGTACTTTTATTTATTGAACCAAAATTCGAATTGAAGCGAAAAAGAAAACACTGACATAAACAACTGATTTAATTGTAATTACTAATTAGTCCCATTCAATTCCCGGTTTCAAACAATAGTGTATTGCATCATCCATTTCATATATGTTAATTCATTTTGTTCGATTGTGTGATAGGTATTTTTGCTTGGGGTTATTAATCCAACTTTAACTTTAGCATGGACTGGTAGCTAGTTCATCAGCTTGGCATGACCTGCAGGGTTGTCATGGTTTGCCACACCCTGTCCAGTGTTTCAATCGCCTCAGCAGTTTCTGGCTACTGAAAACTTGAAGCCACAGTTGAAACGTTTGAATGGGGGTAGTTTCGTAACATTATTACTGTTCAAGTGGAAACCCTAATAGCTAGTGGGAAGGTTCATCATTCAGATATCGTGAGAGCTGCCCCAAGTTTGATGAGGATACTGCACTTGCTAGCTCTTCTTTCAGCAGCGAAGCATGATTCTTGTTTTAAGAATCATGCTTCATTGTTAAAAAATCAATAACAAACGGACACGTGGGAATAATTGAAATTGAAAACTATGATTGGACAATTGTTCATTAGTGATTGGATTTCAGCAACACTTGCTGATCTTCTTTGGTATGTGTTGCCTCTCTTAACTCAAACGAACGTATTTCTTTGGTTTGAAAACAGGGAAGTGCTTGTCATCTCATCGCTATACCCTAAAAAGAACTAGTCACTAATGAAGCTCACTGCAATATGTTGTAAACTAACCCACCAAATTATAGTGGTGCCATGTGAAAACCAACACAAGCGGGTAAAATGAGGTGTCACAAAATCATACAAAGCACCTGAATTCCGAAAGGAAGGATAAATATAGATGCATTGAGTCATTGACCTTCTTGTGCTTTAGGTTGGCCTACTCAGAAAATGATATGTACTTTGGGGCGGTGCATGCGTGCAGCGAGTGCCATGACATGGTCCAAAGTCCAAACACACAATTGCCCAAACCTACTTTGTACTATAATATATCTGTATGCACGGTTGATACTATTGGCAAACCACATGAACCACTAGTATATAATGTCCAACCACTACTTTCAAATTTAATTAACTACCCAAACAAAGGAGAGTAACTTAGATGGACCAAGTACACTAATGCGGTGGCATCTCAATTCACAAATACAAATATGATATAACAATTTTATTTCACATGATATTGTATTGTTAGATCAAATGCACCGTCACATCTCAGTCTAATAATTTAATGTCACGTGTTAATCACACTTTGCAGGCTATTGAGTTATTAGATTAGAACGCTAGGATACTTGGTCTATCTAAAAATTTCTCCAAAAATAAGAAAATTGATGTTGCCTGCTCATTTGCTCTATCATTAAATTGCTCTGATGAGTCTCGTACAAATGATAGGATAATATACATTCTAAACTAAAAGAGGATTCCAGCATGAAACTTTGGATGCATAGACAAATAATCTTAGCCACTTATTAATGACTCTCGTCTTTTAACCAATAGTTTCATACCATTACCCATTGCTAAATCAAGAAATTTGACCTAGCTCATACAGAATTTTGGCTAGCTACACACCAATATGGTAGGCATATGCACTACCGTTTAGTGGCCACCTCACAAGAAAAAAATGCAAGTTTTTCGATATATTGATAAGTTAGAAAGTTCAATTACCAAACCATAATAGTGGTAGAAAAAGTTTTCAAAGTAACAACATATATTTTGATCCTTGGATCAAGTTTTATATACAAGCAATTTATGGAGGGGAAATCAAACCAATCCTGAATAAAAAAATAAACGCTCTTAACCACTTGAGTTATAACGTGTGACACTCAACATTAGTGAGAAATAGAATTAACTATTTGTGCTTTACGGCCTGGCTAAATGTCCCATGATGTTTTAATATCCCAGATTTATAGCCATAAGAACTTCTTTTTATATTAAACTTCAATGTTTAAATCTCATTGTTCATTTTTTGGATTACTCAATGTTACGTTGCATTGTAAAAATCTTGGGAAATGGATCATCTCTGGATCCTTTCTACTTAATCCTCCTCATCAAACAATTCGTATCCTTAAAATTTGATCCAACGGCTAAAAACATGGGCCTACTTTAAGAGTTATAATAATTTTAGCCGTTCAATCAAATTTCAAAGGTCCGAATTGTTTGATAAGGAGAATTAGGTAGAAAGGATCCGCAGATGATCATTTTTCAAAATCTTGAACATTTTTGACATATGTACATCATTGCAGTGGGAAAGATTTAAAGCTCGTTTGGATGTGCTTTTTAAAATGACTGAAAGCGCTTCTAGAAAAAAAAATACTTTTTGGTTCCAAAAGCACTTAAAGTGCTTGTGAGAAGAAGCACACTCCCATGAAGCACTTTTAAGTGCTTTTCTCGAATTTACTTGTATTTTTACTAAAAATTGGTTCCAAAAATATTTTCATTAAAAGCGTTTCAAGTTATTTTAAAAACTCATTAAAACGGGCTCCAAATTATGTTCCGAGTGGTGTTGGGTTAGAGCAAGTCCACCCCTAAAGACTAGGTGCCAGCACTAGGGGTGGGCACGGGCCGGGCCGGGCCCAAATTTAGAGGGACCGGACCGGACCTGCTTAAATAGAAAATGGGCCGAGCCGGGCCGGATATTGCAAATCTGATCACTGGAACTGGACCTAACCCGGCCCGTTTCAAACGGGCCGGTTCGAGACGGGTCCACGGGTCCTCATTATTTTTTTTTCTTTTGGCCGTTTTTATTGCCCCCCAGAGTCCAGACTCACTTATCCTCCCGATCTTCAACTCGCTCATCGTCTCGGCCAAGCCTGACTCGACCCAGATCCAGACCCGCTCCACCATCACTGTCGGATTTGCCATCACCACAACCTTCCTCTTGCACTTGTCGAGCACCTCGAAGCTCTTCACCCTCACATCTGCCGCATAAAACCTAACAATCATTTCATAAATACCACTACCAAACTCACAAATTTAATCGAAGTATTCTAAAAACTCTAGAAAATAAATACTAAATCTCAGATAGAAACGTCAAAAAAACCCATAAGTTCGAAGAACCCTCCAAAGCTCAGAAATTTAAACGGATTTTTCACAAATTTGAATAAGATGTTCACATGCAATGGGCCTAGAAGGTACCTCGGGTGTTGATGAGTCATTTGAGACCAACATCGAGGCCAGACATCACCGGAATCGTCATTTGCAGCAGCATGCTTGATTTAGATTAAAGAAGTCAGCGGCAATGGTAGTGGTTTGTGAAATTGCGAGAATCCGGTGGTGCTTCGGTGAAGAGAGCTTGTAACTGGATGGGGAGTCGGACTCGCAGTCGGGAAGGAGCGAGGGAATAGAGATAGGGAAGAAGAAAAAAAATTAAGAGTATGTATATTTTCTGAGATAGTGGCAGGACAAGGTTGTGCAGATGCAAAGAGAAAAATGTACAGCTTGAAGCTAGATTTGCAAGGGTGCCAAGGACTGAGTTTGACCCGCTGAGTCTAAGACTGTGAAAAAGAAGAGACTGGGAAAGAAAGGAGATCGGGAGGAGATCGACATATAGGAGATCGAGAAAGAGGAGATCTGGAGGAGATCGAGATCGAGAGAGATCGAGAGATCGATAGATCGGGAGGAGATCGGGAGGAGACTCGGACTAGACTGGGAAAGAGAGGAGATCGGGAGGAGATCGATAGAAAGGAGATCGAGAAAGATGAGATCTGGAGGAGATCGAGAGATGAGGGAGGAGACTCGGACTAGACTGGGGATGAAACTCGAATTGGACTTGGGAGAGAGAGGGTGAGGTGAGGGTGAGGCTTGAGCGAAAAGGCCTGGGCCTGAGAAGGGTAAATAGTAATGAACGGTCCGGGCCGGGGGCCCGTTTTTTCTAACTCTTAGAACCGGCCCGCCCTGTTATTTACTAAATATCGGCCCGGCCCGCCCCGTTTTGTATTTATAATTTTTGGACCCGCCTCGTACCCGCCCCGAACCGCAAGG
>JAOTRO020000011.1:2682427-2693004 GCA_028566515.2 Pyracantha coccinea | reverse complement strand
ATATTAATTTTTTAATAAACATAATAAGACAAAAAGTAACAGTAATATAAAATATTGACATGACTTAACCGTGACCACACAATCAGGAGGGGATGAAAAGGGATGGAATTTGGGAGGGCAGACAATCCTTGTCCGTTTTTAAAACCATGTGACTACTCCCTAGGGAATAAAAAAATTAAAAAATATTAAAACCTATAGACTACTCTCTAGCAAACCTAGAAAACCTATTCATAACTTTCAGTGAAGTAAACAGTTTATTTAATATTTTTTAACTTTTTTTCTCTGAAAGTAATCTTAGTGTCATAACTTTTATTTATTGAGTAGGTTATAATAATTAAAAATAATAAAATAGTCTAAATTATTAGTATTTTTAAACCTAAACACGTAAAATTCTTCCTGTGCTAAAGCCTAGCCTTGTTATTGCATCCGCCGCCTTATGAGACTCCAACAAAGGTGTGCCACTAAACTTCTTACTTTTCTATTGGATCAAACTCTCAACTTTGGGGACTTCGTTCCCTTTTCTAAATTAAGTTATCCATGTGAGTCTCAATCTACTCTGGCTTTGATACACAACATTTTCCGTACGGAAGAAAAACCCTTTTTATTAATTCTAATCGTTTGTTTTAATTTGGAGTCGATATTGACGATAAATAATTATATATCGAACTCATTACAAATACGCGGATTGGTGAGCCATACATGGATATACCAGTCTACCCACAGTCGAACTCATCACAATCCGAGATGTTTCGTCGGAACCCAACAGCATGTCAACACTTAACACGTTACCGGAATATCACGAAATTTGTGAACAAAAAACTACTAATACACAATAATTATAGTTCTCTTTCACTACCACCAGCGAAATGTTAAAAATTTACAGACTTGTTCCTAGAAAGTTAGAAACCCAAAGAACAAAAACCATCATGCACGCACACACAGATGGACCTTTGATTCACTTCTTGATTTTCCTTCAAAATACCCTAAGCTATATGCAGGCGCTGCTGGGACGAAAAGATGGACCATGAACCGCACGAAGACGCCGCCTGGTGCGCTCGTTCGGGTCCTTCGGCTCCTCCTCATCAGCGCCGATGTAGTGAGCGACCGTGGCTGTCACAAGTACAACTCCCAAACACAAGACTGCATAGCACTGCCTGGCCAACCTTCCGAAAAGCCCCTCAGCTATCTTCATATCCCTAACTCAAATATTTTCTCTTACTTTTTATAAGTCAAAAATTTACTGGATGTAGTTTATATAAAGAAAGAGAGAGAGAAAGGAAAGAAACAAGGGGCAGAGCCGCAGAGTGGTGTGGAAAAGAAGCAGCAGCTAGCCGCTGGAAACAAAGGAAAACCAGAGGCTTGGTTTAAAGCGTTTTAAGGCAGCTGTGACTGTCGTTTTGCAGCAGACTTTATTTTGGAAACTGAAAGAGCTTACATTTTTCCTGTATTATTATTATTTTTTAATTTTTTTAAGAGAAGCAATAGATAACTCAATCGATCCTAACAAACACATACAACGAAATATATACACCTGGGTGCCAGATGGGTATATTCTTCTGTAACCAATTTCTTAATTTGAAGATAAAGCCAACTGATTCGCAAATAAGGAACTACATGGCTACCACATCAACTCACAGAAGCAATGCAAACACGATGAAACAAAACTAAGGACAAACTACCTAATTCGAGAATGAAATCATCAAATCATCAAGTCTCCACTGTGAGGACAAAGTTGCTTCTAAAGCGATCTATAACAGCCACATAAAGAAGAACCGCCATAAATCTGTCCTGATGAGGCAGCTCAAATGTCGTACAGGACATCCATGTATTATTTTAGGGTTCATGTCCAAGAAGGAACACTTGAACAGGGAGTTGGGGGCCTTGTTAACGCAGGTTCCTTTTTGATCCCTAAAGTGGTACTGGCCTGGGAAACCAATGCCCAAAGGAAGAAAGAAAAACCGAGGCCCAAAGGAAGAAAGGAAGACCGAGGCCCCATGGAAGTAGAAAGGGCACCCTCGAGTGCTATGGACAACTACTCAACATTTTGGTTTGCCTGCCAAATTGGCGGCAAGTTGGCATACTGGCAATTTTATAGCACGAAGTCCTAAGAGTAGGTCTACTTGGATCCCAACCCTAGGCCGCATGTCAACCATTAGTAAGAACATAAGCCTATGAAGGAACATAAAGGCTATGATCAAGCGCTCATGTGTGGGTTTTCTCAAACCCGAGGTCCAAGCAAGGTGTTGGGCGAATGAAGACATGCATTTAGACCTGAACAAACGTCACTTCACTCCCAGATGTTGACTGAAGGATGGAGTAGTAGCTAGCAAGCTATGTCTATATACTTGGCTCATTAAATGCGAGGATGGTGGAGTATTCAAGCCCAAAGACCTTTGGGGCTCATTGAGAGCCTATATGAGTTGGAAGAGTACCTCTTATAAGGGTCAGAAAAAAAAAAAGAAAAGAAAAATATTAGATCATAGCCGAGTGCTCTTTGTAACCAGTTCTCAATATATATACGAGCACCACAATTGACGTAGCCTAGTTTTGAAAGGTAAACCACTTAATTAATCCTTCTTGTTAGGTTGCTAATGTCATAATCTCGAGCACACCAAGGCCCGATTGCACCGGTCTTGTTAACCTTTCAGTTTTGAGTGCTGGCATTAAGTTATTAATTAATCCATAAATTAATAAACTACTGATTATTGATTATTATTTAATATTTTGCTGAATAAAAATTTTTCCTTGGTCTCACGGCTATTAATTTATAGAGATTTAATTGTAGTACTAATAGAAAATGATAATGTTATCCACACATCCACTTTTATTTCTTGCACACATCTTTCAATTTGCGGTCGTCAGATCGAATGAATTAAAAAAAATCATTGACAAAAAATTAACAAGAGCATGTGAGGGATAAAAATGAGTGAGAAAATAGCACTATCCATAGAAAATCACCAAAAGTCATCACCTGCATATATATTGTGAGAGGCAATTATCAGCTCTTCAAACAGAATATTAATGCTCTTTGGCATTCAGGATCGTGACTTTGTGCGTAAGATTTAGAGGCATTTATTTACAGGAAAATGCTATAACATAAAGGCACAGTAAAACAATTGAGACAGTCACTTTATATGTATCTCCATCCCTGCCAAATATGAAGCAAATCATAAACATAAATGAGTAATATATATATAGACACACACACACACACACTATTAGGCAGGATGCAAATTGTGTGGCTTCAAGCATCTCCATTCTCTCCGATCATTGCATCATCGTTCTTGCTATCATCATTGTCACCATCATTGTCGATCTCTAATACATAATGCAACAAATTTTCGTGCTATTGTATACTTTGCCTCTTGTCAAATGAGAAGTCTTTCGACCGCTCCCTGTTAATTTCGTGTTGTGTTTGAGCAGGTTCCATGGTAGTAATACTAGTATTAGTTATTGTAGTTTTCCCATGAACCGAATTTTGTTCATTGACATCAACCCTCTCATGGTCTACATCTCCCATTTCAATATGGTGGTGGTAAGAGGATGAAGTGCCATCTACATAGAGGTGGTGTGAGGGGGAGGGTGATTCGTTGCCCCAACGTTCACCCTCGAAATTTGATCTTCTTGGTGATGCATGGAAACTATCCACTTCGCTCCGATAGTTCCGGAGGAGGTGGACGGGGGACGTGTGGTGGGATGGAGTGGCTGGTCTGCTAGACATTGGGGTTACGGAGCCCTTGTTCTGCTTTATGTGCTTCCTGGCGGTGTGATGCCAGTTGCGTAAAGCTGCGGCTACTTTTTCATTGAATATGGTTGGTTTCATGGTTGAGCCCATCTGCACAAATCAACATATAAAGCAAAATATTAATTTCAAGATTTATTCAATTCAGTCATCGATATAGTGAAAACATGTTTATATGTGCGATTCAGATTTACTCGGACAATGACATATTTATAAGAACAAGTGTCATATACTGACAAACTCATTCATAATTTTTACGACTAGAACTTAGGACTCTTTAAAGTAAAGATTGAATGTCATTACGACTAATAGCCATTTTATCCCGTAAATTCACAAATTAGATCAATTTGGTTCTCATTAAAACTACGTGGTTGCTCAATTAAATCTATGAATTGATGATCATGTATTTAGATCATTACCTGTGTGACAAGTGCATAGAGGGGGAGAGTGACATAACTGCAGAGAATCTGTATGAGGATCCTGTAAATCGCCACCGTTAATTGTGTGTTAGAACAATTTTAACGGTTAGGAAAATAGGAAATAATTAAGAGTTAAGTCCAAGGAAGAAGAGAGACTCACCCCATTGAAACTCTGATGACCACGTCCTCAGTGTGCTCGTGAAAACAAGATTTCAAGCTAAATTCATACTGAAATGCCAAAAATTATCAGATAATTAGTATACTATTTCACTTTTCTTATTTACTTATCTAATAAATCTCAAGATTAATTAACCAATTAATTAATAATTAGGAAAATGTAACTTACCCAACTCCATGCAAAGAAGGCAAGCTGGAAGGCATTCTGATATTGATAAAAAGATAATGCAAAAGGATCAGTGTATATGTATATATATATGTGTGTGTGTGTGTGTGTGTAGGAACTCTAGGAATTAATTAACTAAGTTCATATTAATATAATTTAAAGTACTGAAAACTTTGTTAAAATTATTAAGGTACCTGAAAGAGAACAAAGTTGATGAGGTAGAGAATGAGACGAGGGCGGTTGAACCAAAAGAGATGATCACCAGGTTGAACCACAGGAAGCCCCTTTACAACCTCTCCTCTTTCTTGAATTCGAAGACCCATTTTTGTGATGATCACCTGTAGCTTGGTCCCCACCAAGAGAATGATCTGAACGTCCAAGTGCATTTTCCACAGTTAGATCTATCCATCTATTTATCTTGTGGTCCCACTATTATATTATGATTACTTAGTAGATTATGATGAGGGAAGAGATTTTACTTACAATCAATGGGACGAACGGTAGCCAAAGATAAGAATACCAGCCTGTCCAAACGAAATTCAAGTAAGCTTAATCAAATAAGTAATTAATTTAATTATATTGAAACATTTAGAGTTTAAAGTTAAGTGCTATAAGTTGGAACATATATAATTTAGTAGGTGAAGACGTGATTAAATATATGAGTTTACTCACCGTGAGTATTAAAAAGTAGGAATATCACAGCAAAGAACCAAATTGGAGGACTGCAGTTTGAAACAAAGAAAATGGAAGTTTATTTCAACAAACAGTGAAATAAAAAGGACAAAAAAATAGAAGAAAACACCAAATCACTAACCTGATTCCCACAACCACCTTGAAATCCTCTTCAAGTGATCTGTTTATGTATTTTTGGAAATTGAAATTCTGATGGCTTTGGGGTGCCAAATGTGCCTGAAATATTGTTGTGCAATATGTTATTGGTTACAAAATATAATTATTATCCAAACTAATGTATGTCACGCTTTTTATTATTATTTATCGCAATCTTATATGTCATAACAAAACATAACTTCATTGAATCAATACATCAATTATATTAATTTTTTTTCCACATATTATATGAACGTGTAGGTACCATACAATATAGTTGTCAATTTGGGAAAACAAGGTGTAGAACTTTTGAAATTTCATCACCTGGGTACATTATGATAAAGCACTTACCGTGATAAACCCATGCCGCAAGGTTAAGTAATCCACTTTGGGAACGGACCTTACAAATTGTCTGAAAAAACAAACCTGCAAATAGTATAAAATAAATAAATGGTAAGGCAAAAGAAAGAAGAGAAAATGCTTTTCAAAAACAAAACAAAAGCTGTATATGAAGACCTAGCTAGGAATAGGATTTCTTATGAGAAGTCTTGGACTTCCACCATTATTGCTTATTTTGTGACACATGAAGGTCTTCTGTAACTCACAATTTCGTGAAATATGAATAAAATCAAATTAGGTGTCCTTTGTAAAAGTCAAACTATCAGACCGAAAAAGGAGGAAATTATCCTGTGCATGGGCACCACCCAGTCCTTGTCTATAGTGGCAAACTTCAGACCGTCGATGCCGCATGGTTGGCATTACAAATTAAAATGAAGCCAATTTGTATTGCCGAAGCTTTCTTATAGAATCTCATTATTTGTATACACAATTCAGAAGAATATCTAGAAGGCTAGAAGGGTCTTCATCCTTATATTCTAGAAGGCTAGAAGGATATTCAGAAAAAACCGCTATCACAAAAGAACCAAAAAGCTCTTTCACACCATTCGTATGTGTAAAACCACTTAAAAGGGATTCTTGTTTATCAAAAAAAAAAAAAAAAAAAGAAAGAACAAGAAAACAACTTAAAAGAGACGACTCTGATATATAGGCTATACCCGAATCTTGGTGTTTGGCTTTTTCTGAATATCTCTTGCATGTTAATGTAAATTTTAGAAGGGATCTTCTGTACACTAGGACCCTACTACACGCTGCTACAATATTTGTATACTTCTGCAGTATGTTTCGATAACATACAAAATGTTAAATCGCACATTATAAAAAGTGAATGCTAAAACAAGTCAATCAAAAGCATTGTTCTAAAAATTTCCACATAGACGTTAAACAGTTAGCTATTGCTCTGATTAATTTCTAAGCGTTTGAAAATTAAGAAAAGACACATAGACCTGCCTAGGCGCCTGCTTAGGCACCACCTAGCCCGCCTAGAATCGGTTAGGTCGCTACTCCCACTTAGATAGAAAATACATAACTTTCATTTTACATATTTTATTTTTTCAAGAAATTATAAAAGATTTCTTTAGTACTTGGATGAACACCCACAATATGTTTATCCCACATGTTTTTAATATGTTCCAATATTTTATAATCTATATGTCATTCTGTTTTGCAATTTATATACCCTAATACAATAATGTAATTTTTTAAGTATAATTAGTCATTTCTTTATATGTTATATAGTAGATTTAACTAAAACTAAAAAAACTGCTGAGTCCCTCGTCTAGGCACTAGACCCATGTCCACCGTCCGACTAGTCCACATCTTTTAGAACCTTAAATCAAAAGCGGACATGCAAGAGAGGATTAGTGTACGCATCCGTTTATAATAACGCTATTCTTACTAATTGTAACATAGTTGAGAGTATTATCTTAGCACACGAGGTTCTTGAGTTACTGTCGTACACAAGTGGCTCGGACATATTTTCCAACAACTTTATCAAACTTTTATTAGGCCTTAAGCTTCTTATTAACCCAATGGCCATGCCACGATCACTCTCCTTGGCAGCTTTAATTTCTTATTAAATGACATATCAGTTAGAACGTGGCGTCATTAATTCTGTTGGGCTTATAAGAGAAAATTTTTGATTAGTGACACTTGACCAAAATTAGCTAGGTAGCTATAATTCTTTTCTTAAAAACTTAACATTAGAAAGGAGAAGTATTATTGAATTACTACATTAGGGTTTGTATGATTGAAGTTTGAAGTGCCAAATGAGAAGTATTACTGAATTACTACACTCCTCACAAGTGTATTTTTCTTCCTAATTATAGAAGTTTGAAGTGCCAAATGAGATCTGTGAAGTACTAATAATAATTCTCTTATTATTTTGTAGCTTGAAAGATTTCAATAAGAACCAGGCGATTAATAATGATTTATATATTAACATATACATGCCACGCATTCGTAAAATGCACAGAGATAAGGATTATACTAACATAAAGGATAAAGGGAATAAGAGTAGAGAGCTCTTACTATCCACATAAGAAAAGGTGTTTTGGTCCAGTTACTCATATGCCTCCTCCCGAAAGATGTGTCCCTTGCAAACCTGAATCTTTCTGGGTCTGTCATAATACACGCAACACATGCCAAAACAAAAATGTCAAATAATTGACTGATTCATTGACTTTGCATAATTTCATTTCATATATTATCGTTAAAATTTAAAAGTCACAATTAGAGACTACAAGACTTAAATAATCCATTATTTCATTTAGTTAGTTTGGATGTTTAGAAATTTTTGGCTCTTGGAGATTATTTATTAATTTCCAGTACTAACCATGCGAAAATTGATATTCAGCTGTTCTTGTTTCCTTTTCCCACCGCTTCCAACGTTTCATCTGAACTCACCAAATAGTCATCATAATCAATTAATTTCCATTGATTATAATTAATTAAAAGAGAAAAGGAAAGATCAGTTAATTCATTGTAAATTGATGTACCTTGGCTCTTCCTAAAGCCATTGTGAGGATGCAATAAAGGACATGGAAAACAGCCAACACGAAGATAAAAATGTGCAGTTGATGAATACCATCCGCAGATATAAAAGCTACTTTACCCTGCAAAATTTGAGTAGACATTCTATGAGCCTTAGTTCCTCCATTATAAACAAATATTTATGTGTTTGATTCATTCCTAATTAGTTTCTGGTTTGCATTTTGAAACTGCTTAGAGATCAAGTTTAATTCACCAACTTGATTTCTTGTAAAAACCAAAATTGATTCCGATTCACCTTTAATTTATATATCTGCATCGACTTGTCTGATAACTATAAGATATTACGTGCACTTGCCTGATAAGAATACTGGTTTATTTAAATAATATAAGCAATGCTAGCTGACAAATGTCTACTTGTTTATTGAGTGCATCCGAAGGAAAAGTCTAAAATACGGAAATTGTACATCATGATAATTATTTATGCTGGGTGAATTTTTTGAATAATTAACAAAAGTTCTGTTTATGAATGAACAATAGTTTGTTTTAGGTACTAAACAGTTTTTTCCTTTTTATGTTGTATCAACAGTTCAATAAAAAAACAATGAGTATCAAAAGAGAAGGAATTTCCCTTTTATGCCGAGGCACAACAATGTACCTTGGCCGACTTTTTATTCTAGGAACAAAACTAGAATTGAAAAAAAAAACAAAATTGTAGATTAAAATAAGTGGTGAACGTTCGTAGTTCCTACCTTTGCTGAACATTCGTCGGTGCCAGCAGCAGCCAGAACACGGCGTGAGCCACCACCGGTCTCGTTAAAAAGTGAGAGCAGTCTCCTACTCGGGGTTTCATCCACATCCTCCAAATCCTCTTCCTTATTCGATTTGTATTCTTGCTTCTTGCCACATGGATGCCAAGTGTTGCCAATTTTCTGTGATATGCATATGTTTGATATTGGTCCTTGTCCCACAGTTAAGAGCAAGGATATGAACCCCAATAACATAAGCTCTATTACACCCACAAACACAAATAAAACATAGGTATTAGCTCAATAATCTCAATATGTTAACTCTCACTAAATTAATTAACGAGCGGGAAATGATTGCTACACCATTTTTCTCCTCTGGCACAACGCTGATTATTTATTGCCTTTTGATCGGAAAAACAAAGAATCAAGACACGAAAAATAGACCGGCTGTGCATGAGGAGAAAAGTGGTGTCCATAAATCATTTCCAGTTAATTTGACATGGGTTTTACCTGATTTGATCTTTTCTAGTGCTTCGTAAAGGGCGCTTTTGTGTTTCTTCTTTAACCACTGCAAAAATGGTGAAAGAATTAATGTAATGAAATTCAAACTCAGGAGAGTAAACTAATGAAGAACCAGAAGTCGGTCTAAGCACCCAAATTAATGAACTTTCAGTTGAAGTATGACTTTACCTTTGCTATAAGTTCGATTATATGTTCAATGATTATTGAAATCAAGACCAAAACAAAACAGACTACGGCAACAGCCCACGTCGGCGTTTGCTCTAACGATCTTCCAGACGTTGCCGCTGCCATGTTTTCTGGATTAAGTTGCCCACTTGACAAAGAACAATGAAATGAAACAACTGAAGTTATCGAATAAGTTGCCCAATTGACAAAGAACAATGAATGAAACAACTCAAGTTATCGGATCATGAATATGTGAGAGAGAGAGAGAGAGTATGAAATGAACAGGTGAAGGTAACAGAGAGGTTGCGGGTGAAGTTATCGAATCATGAATATGAGAGAGAGAGAGAGAGAGAGAGAGTACGAAATGAACAGGTAAAGGTAATAAAGAGGTTGCGGGTGTTAAAAGGAGTTGAAATGAACTCAAGGAAGGAAAAGTAGAAGGGACTGCAGTGGATAATTTTGACTTTTCAACGCGTGAGAGAGAGAGAGAGTCCTTGACCCGTTTTAAAAAATCAAACACAGTTATTTTGACCGAATAATAATCGCCCCCTCAATTTAAGAGTAATGGTAGGATGATTAAATTCAGAAGTAAAATTTATAAAATAAATGATGTGGTATCAATAAAAATAAGTAACTTTATTAACATTTAAATTATAAACCAATTGCCAATTTTTATTTCATTTAGTTTCTAAAATTTTGTTTACAAATTTAGTTTCTTTAGCATTACTCTTAATTTTATTAAGTTAAATGCTAAAAAGACATTCCTAAAAATGAGATTTTCTGTGAACTCACTAGAACAACATTTTTTAGCACAATTCCATGCTAAGATTATAAAACATTATGTCAAAAAGATGAGGTGGCGGAGAATTCCACTTTAAGATACTTTCCTTAGCATTATTTTTTTGAACTTTAACGAAAAGCTC
>JAOTRO020000011.1:2646067-2658073 GCA_028566515.2 Pyracantha coccinea | reverse complement strand
TTGGGAGTGGATGAGGGGGATGGAGGATCACCTACAAAATCAACCCCTCACATGTTCTGCAAAACGCTTACAGCTTCTGATACCAGTACACACGGAGGGTTTTCCGTTCCTCGGAGAGCTGCTGAAGACTGCTTTCCTCCATTGGTATGAATAAATGCATTTATATTTCTCTGTTTTCCATCGAAGGTTTTTCTATTTGTATATCTTTTAATAGAGTTCTTCTTTTTTCGGTAGGACTATAAACAGCTGAGGCCGTCTCAAGAACTTGTTGCAAAGGACCTACACGGGGTAGAGTGGAGGTTTCGACATATTTATAGAGGTAAATCATTTAGAATTCCTCTATCGGTTTGATTGATAGTTAATTTGGTATATGATTCTGAGCGTATTACTCATCAGGTCAGCCAAGGCGACATCTGCTCACTACAGGATGGAGTATTTTCATAAGCCAAAAGAATCTTGTAGCAGGGGATGCTGTGCTATTTTTGAGGTAACTGCAGTTAATTGAATATTTTAGTTTCAAATTGATCATGGCTTAGGAATCTCTCAAATTTGTTTTTCTACCAATAATAAGGCTATCGTCGATCTTTTAACAGGTAAGAAGTAAAATATACCTTTTGCCTGAATGACTTTAATGGTTGATTCTTTCGGAGATTTCCTTGTGAAGGAGCTATTAATAATTACTAAGGATCATAAAAAGTGTTGATTTACCATATTGTAGTTGGTTGAGTATACATATTTATTTTTCTTCGTGTAAAAGAATCTCTGCTGTTGGAATGCAAATACTTTTATGTCCAAAGGCGAAGAATAAATTTTCGCACATGATAGGATGTAGACTTATGTTACGTGTACTGTGTACTGTTATGAAAGAATACTATGTCTTCAGAACAAGAATAATTTGACTTCTATGTGAAGCTAAAAGTTTCCTTGATTTTGTTCATTGTCTGGTAACCTAGGTAACTTAAATACTTTACAATGGTCTTTGTAGGGGTGAAAACGGAGAGCTGAGGTTGGGAATTAGAAGAGCTGTTCGACCTAGAAATGGTCTTCCTGATTCAGTTGTAGGCAACCAGAATTCGCACCCTAGTGTTCTTTCTCTCGTGGCTAATGCGATATCCACCAAGAGCATGTTTCATGTATTCTACAGTCCAAGGTACTTGTACAATACTATTCCGCTTTACATTTTGGTGATGTTAGTTTTGACACAGTTTTTATGAACCCTTAATATAGTGTGCATTTTCATACTTTAACATTTTTCATTTGATCACTAAATGTGGCGTATCTGTACGATTGCACATTTTTTGTGTATGGTTTAAATATGCTTGTCCTGTTATCGTGGTAAAGAAGCACAAACAAACGATAGAAAACAAGAACTTGACGCGATTACTTAAATAGGGAGAGGACGTTAATAAATTAGTACACTACTTTGTTAATACGGTTTCATAAACAAGTACGGCAAGTGCTAGTAACTTGGGGCATTTCCACTTTTGGATCTCACAACAGTTGGCATGAGTTACACGGAAAGCTACCAATAAATCTTGTAATCTTTTAACTTCAGAATCTACCAGCTTGTTTGTCCTGTGTGTTGTACAAACCGTTCTTTTAAGGTTTATTCTCTTTTGACGAGGCTTAATTATGGTTACTTTCAATCCATTGTATGCTTTCCATTGCTCAAATCATCTATCAAAAACAAAAACAGATTTTTTTTCACCAAGATTCGTAAACATGCATGGACGGGGTTATGCATTGACAGAATCTTTTCAAATTGTTTAAATTTCTGTGATGCAGGGCAAGCCATGCAGAGTTTGTCATTCCCTACCAAAAATATGTCAAAAGCATCGCTAATCCGGTGACCACCGGGACACGATTCAAAATGAGATTTGATAGGGATGATTCACCTGAAAGAAGGTATTTATAAGTTGATTCAATGGCATGGCGGGCATGTTTTCCATGTTAGACTTTTTATTGACACAGTACAGATTCTGATTTCTTGTAGGTGTAGTGGTGTTGTGACTGGTATCACCGACTTGGATTCGTTTCGATGGCCAAACTCAAAATGGAGATGCTTGATGGTATGCTTCATATTTTATCTTCCTTTTTTAAAACCGATAATGAACTGCATGCCATGTTATTAGAGAGAGAGAGTGTGTGTGCTGAATTATTGGAATGCATCTATGCATGCACCGCATATGCACTTCATGTAAAGAAATGACAGCTTGACAAACTATAGTTCTATTATTGCGGTGTTGCATTTACACCTTTATTTGTTACGTTACCAGGTCAGATGGGATGAAGATATAGGAAACGATCATCAAGAAAGAGTCTCGCCGTGGGAGGTTGATCCTTCTGTTTCTCTCCCACCTTTGAGCATCCAGTCTTCTCCAAGACTGAAGAAACTGCGGACAAGTCTGCAGGGAACCCCACCCGTCCACTCCATAACTGGTACGATACTTCCCAATAACATCGCAAGCATTTTTCACATCATCATTAGTCCTCAATATGTGAATTTTCTTGCAGCTGGAGGGGCTGGGTTTAAGGACTTTGAGGAATCAGTTAAATCCTCTAAGGTCTTGCAAGGTCAAGAAAATATAGGTTTCATATCACCCCTCTATGGGTGTGATATTGTAAACCGCTCTCAAGATTTTGAGATGCATGCCCCGGCACATCTAAGTCTTGCATCAAGTGCAACACAGAAGGCTACTATTGATGAGCTTATGAGGGCTCGCCACACCTCTTACACAGGATTTGCGGAATCTGATAGATTTCCAAAAGTCTTGCAAGGTCAAGAAATATGCCCGTTGAGATCGTTGACAGGAAAAGCAAATTTCACCCTAGGTGATTGGGAATCCAACATTGGTTGCACGCCTTTCAACGTTTGTCGACCGCCCAAACCAAATCATTTCTCTCTAGCTTCAGAATCCCTTCCAAATATGTACTTTCCTTATGGTGACGTTCACAGAGCCGGCCAAGAACCCACGATGTGCTCTAATGCTACTAACTTACCCAGAGAGAATATGCAAATCAACCCATATTCTATGCAGATGGGAGTTACAAGAAATGAAGTTGGACGGCCAAATAAACCTAGTGAGCATAAGACACAGGAGAGTACTTCTGCGCTTCCCGCTTTAGTACCAAATCCAAGAAATCCAAATGATGAAGACTATAATGGGACTGTAACTGGGTGTAAACTTTTCGGTTTTTCCTTGACTGGGGAAAATCCCTCTCCAAACTCTCAGAGTTCCAGTAAGCGGAGTTGTACAAAGGTAAGCTATAGTAGCCCTCCGGTTGGACTGTAACTTGCCATGCCTTGGACATCTTTGCCAACTGATGTTACATATATTGAGTGAAGGTTCACAAGCAAGGCAGCTTAGTGGGAAGAGCCATTGATCTCGCGAAACTGAATGGCTATGGGGACCTGCTGACTGAACTGGAGCGGCTATTCGGCATGGAAGGCCTTCTTCGAGATTCTGATAAAGGATGGCGGATCTTGTACACTGATAGGGAGAACGATGTGATGGTTGTTGGGGATGACCCATGGCAGTAAGTCTCTCTCTAGAGTAAAATTTTATCCGTACCTAGTTCTTTTGCACGATAAACTCATGCATCTGAACTAATCTGCGTTTCTGAGCAGTCCATATTAATACTTTTTGTATATGACCTTTCGGAAATGATGGGTTCTTGATGCAGCGAGTTTTGCAATGTGGTCTCCAAAATCCATATATATACCCAGGAAGAAGTGGAGAAGATGACCATCGGAATGATCAGCGATGATACTCAAAGCAGTTTGGAACAAGCGCCGGTCATGCTTGAAGTGTCAAAGTCCTCATCCGTGAGCCAGCCGGATTCTTCCCCAACAGTAATCCGGTTCTAAACATGAATAAAATTCGGTGTTGTTGTAATCTTAAGTGCGCATATGCACCAGAACCTAATTATGTATTTTATGGAGTTCCGAGGCCTAAGTTATGTAGTTCCGGTTATCGTAGTCTTGAAAACGAGACACCTACGGCCTTCGTGGGATCGACCTCTTTCCGGTTGAGACACGTTTGGCCTTCGGGGATCAACCCCCTTCCGGTTGACATTTGATTACGTAGTACTGTGACATTTTATGAGTATAAATTGTTGGATATGTGCTGTTAATTTTTTTCTCTAGGTTTCCAACTTATAGATCATGCTGCCTTACAGAGATGAAACGAACTCTGAATTCCACGACTGCTGAACCTCATTGCTACCATGGGTAAAGACGATGAACATGGTTTTACAGCAAAGTGAAAAAGCAAATCAAATTTCCGAACTTTTACTGTTTTTATTACCCGAAGAAAACTTGATTTGCGTTTTCTGATCATGGATACATCAGTTACTAAAACTATGAACGACCAAAGTAAGATCAATCGGTCGGCCATTTGTTTACTGATCATGCGTACACCAGTGACTACGAACCTTGGTGCTTCTGTATTCTGTAATCTGCCAGTGAAGGAAACTCAAATGGCTGACTGCAACATCTGAAGTATCTTGAATGCAGTGCTCAAGAGCTGCAAATATTTCAGCTCAGCAATTGAACAAGTGCATCGTCTCTCACTGATCCTTATATAGCGCACGGCCAATTATCATCCTTCTGATCTCACTAGTCCCAGCTCCAATCTCATACAGTTTGGCATCTCGAAGGAGACGCCCAGTTGGGTACTCATTTACATAACCATTACCACCTAAGCATTGTATAGCCTGCAACGTTCAAATAGATTTGTTCAGAGCAGTTGTAAAGTTATCATGCACAGCTCTGACTTGTTCTACAGATCCCGGTTCTAGTTATGATAAACTCTCAGAAAAAATCATGGCAACGAAAATTATTAACTTTGTTATGGGCATTCGAGCAATATGTAGAATACTATTCGTCTGGCCAAGCTAGAACTATATTGATTGGCCTGAATGAGGTTTATGTTTGAGTAGAAAAATTATACATCTGCAGAAGTGGAGATCAAATGGAATTTGTGCAGAATCTTTTACCTGCAAAGCAACCTGCGTGGCTCTTTCAGCCGTACATAGTATAACTCCAGCACAATCCTGAAAATTCATACCTAGAAGAGTTATTGTTTGCCTAAGCCAAATTGTTTTTTGCCAAATGCAAAGACGAACTTGTAAGATCACAAACTAAAGCGAAAAAATAATTCAGAAACACCAACAGCACCTTAGGGTCAATTTTTCCATTGTCACACTCCCTTGCGACAGAATACACGTAGGTCCTGAAAACGAAGGGGAGAGAGGAAGAAAGAGATGGATAACTCTGTTACCATTTGAATATTGGAAGAAAAAAAGGCAGTCCAAGAAATAACACGAATCCATTACCTTGATGATTGCAAAGAGGTATACATGTCAGCAAGTTTCCCCTGGAATTGAAAGCCCGTTAGCGCATAAAGGGTATAATTCAAATACAATGCTAGAAAACAGTAAGACTAGTTGTGAAATACAACAAAAAACCTGTATAAGCTGAAATTCTCCAATGGGTCGGCCAAACTGCTCTCGCTGTCGAACATAAGGAAGGACAGCATCCATACATGCCTGCATAATACCCAGGGGCCCACCTGCTAAAACAAGCCTCTCTAGATCCAGCCCTGACATCATGACATAGACACCTGAAAGAAAGGGCAATAACAATGTTCTGGTAAAGTGATATGATGGAAGCAGAATTTTTCTCCACAGCTGAAGCATAATCACGACAGCATAACACACTCATTCTACCAACACCTATGTGTTTAGGATAAATGATAATAATTGACAAACTAAAGATGCTACTTCTTATTCCAATATCAACCGTATCTACATTCAACAAGAGTTGTCATGGGATCCAATTAATTTCTCGTCTACAGACCATTTTTCTCAAGAATCAAAGAGTAATCAACTTATCATTCAAACTACAAGCATAAAGTCGTCTATTTGCTTTAGGCGATAATCTGGGAGGTCAGTGGCGCAACAAAACTGTTGGCATCATATATTACCAGAACAAGTCTGGTTGAGCAGTTCCAGCAATACAGGAATAAGTCCCATGGGGAAAGTCTTCGCCAATGGTAAATTTTGATCACCCTAATACTAAACAGCAGCTCAGAAGCCATACGACAGATGAGCAATCAGGTTATAACTAACATATCAATTCTTGCTGCGAATTTTAACATGCAACCAATCCAAATGATCTTTCCTTCCAATAACAAAATTGTAATAAAAGCATCACTACACCTTTTCCTTCCTGCCCGAGAACATTTTCTTCTGGAACAAAGCAGTTCTCAAAAACAAGTTCACATCTGCTCAGAGCATTGCCACTATTAGTAATTTAGTAGAAAAAAGAGCAAAAGAAGAGAGAATGGACTCCAGATACAGATAATTTCACTTAAAGCATTGCCAACGTACGTATCACTTCCTCGCATGCCAAGTTTGTCTAATTTCTGGGCGGTACTGAATCTGCACGGCATAAATAACTTCATAAAAAGAGAGATTTCATAATATTCCGGTTTCACTATGTTAGAATACTTTGATTTTATGCAATTGCAAGCAGGAATCATTTTATTCTACTGTGTCCTACCTATTTTGGGAGATTGGTGTCGCATTAGAAAGTTTTCATTGATATACATCAAGCAAGATCGAAGATGTATGTTATTCAGAAAGCAATATGTAAGGATACTTTCCTAAATATTTTACTAGAAGGCAGGTGGAACACTCTTAACTCTATATAAATTTAGAGGGCTCTTTATTATTACTAGCTTATGCGTATGTACATCTGGTTTCGACCAGAATATAGCTGTGTGAACATACCCGGGTGTTCCTTTCTCAATGATGAATGCTGTGATTCCTTTTGAGCCCGCTGCAATGTCTGTTTTTGCATAAATAACCTGATGGAACTCTAAATATCAGTTAAACGATATGATAAATTCATATGCACACACATACATATATCTAAGGTTTTATATGTATGAACTTTACAATGAGATTATACTAAATATAGAAATGTAAATTTAGAACCATTAAAGTGGGTATGGTGCAGAAACTGCATTGAAGTGGGCCCGATATAAAATGTTAACAATTATAAGGTGATATACTATAGAATATATGCCATTGACATCTCTTAGCAATCGTATGTGATAAAACTTAACCCTTCACATGTATGGCATTGGCAAAAGCATCTTAAGCAATGAAGGTCCATGTCTTCTGCAGTTCAATGATGACACGCAAATCTTGGGAGCATGCGTGGTATGTTAATGATCATCAAGACATTGCAGCATACAGCATCATCTTGTGCATTTCCCTACTTTAAAAGTTCCTAATCCTAAATAAAGCTGTAGAAAATTCTCAATCTCTAGCATTCATGAAAAATGATGTTGGAAGCACATGCTACCTAACAAAGGTATAGCGTAATGTTGCTTAGCTGAATTTCACATAGAGTGGTGACAACAGCCAGTCATAGCTAAAAGAAAGATATTCTAACATACCAATGTTTGAGCAACTGGGCCATTGGTGCACCACATCTTGTTCCCGTTTAAGACATAACCCCCATCTACTCGATCAGCCTTGCATTTCATGCTAACAACGTCAGAACCAGCTGGAAGAGAGAGAGGGGGTCAGCCTAATCAACTTAAGGAAACCTAGATTATACACAGAAAGTAAATATAAGATGAAACGTGTGGAGTAGTACACATAGTACACATAAGTTACCATTGGGTTCACTCATTGCAAGAGCCCCTATATGCTCTCCACTGATAAGCTACATAAATAATTAGAATTTTTTAGTCAAAAGGAACAGAAGAATTTGAAAATTAACAATATTAAGAAATAACCTAGAACAGAGGAAAGATAGTTTCATGCGACATAACTAATGACCACTTGTATTGGTCTGAAAATAAGTGAGGAAGGAAGAAGGATATCAAGCTACCCAGGAAGTTTTCTGATCAATATTTAATTAGTATACACTGCTTAACCCGCACAAAACTGTTGATAAATGACTCAAAAGTTCAAAACCAAATAATTGCTGGGTCAGAAATCCTTGATCATCTCATGCTTATGTGGTTGAAGCCAGTGAATAAAAGTATTGTTTGAATGTGTGGTGCCAACCAAAACAGTAAGCAATAACATGTGAGGCAAAATTTTATAAAAATAAAAATAAATAAAATAAAATAAAAAGAAAAAATTCGGTTTACGGGGTAGAAAGATGTCGAAATGCTTTACAAACTAATGATTGCAACGAACATTGTGGGTAGATAGAACTCGTCATCTATAATTAAGCATATCTGAAAACTGTAAATACTAGGCTACATTACACTACGCATACATAAATATTTAATCAAATGAAAATGGAACCTTTGGCAAGTACTTCTGTTTCTGAGTAGGGTTTCCATGCCTCACCTACCAAAACAAACAAACAACAAATGAATCAAATGGTAGAGTGAAAACTTATGAGATACAAGCACATGTTATTACTCAGTCTTTTGTTTACCAATTGATTGATGCACAGGTTAGAATGGGCACCGTATGAGAGGCCAACAGACCCTGAAGCACGGCTTATTTCTTCCATAGCTATACAGTGATACAAGTAACCAAGACCAAGCCCTCCATATTCCTCTACAAGACAACCCATAGTCAAATTTCTAAATTCATGAATCTGCCGTATATTGAATGAAAATGCATAAATATGATTGAAGAAGGAAAGAAATGACAATCCAAAGATTCGTAATTAATCAATCTAACCATTTCATTACTTGATAACTTCCTTCTACCAACCAATAAGATCAATAGAGCATTGATATCTTTTCCCTTCTCTTCATTATTCCCATTAATTTTTACCCATCCTACCAAACCGATGAATGAAAATTCTCATGATCCTACAACAGTTTGTGAATGAATATTAAGTCACTTAGTACCAACAAAAAAGACATGAAAACTTTTGTGTTAAATAACACGGCATCCTACAACAATTTGCTATCTCACGGAATCCTACACTACAAGTTGATATAAAGACCTCATGGCCCTATACAACGGAAAGCCAAAAATGTCGTGGGTAGAAGCACGCCCAAAGCAAAATTCATCCTTGATATATGTTTTCAATTAAAACAACAAAGAAGGAAAAGGAAAGCTTCAGAGAATAAAGGTAAAGGTACAACCACATAGCATCATCACATTCACACTAAAAACATGGCTCTCTACACAAACACTAATTAGAAGAAAAAAAACTTTGAAAAGATAAGACTGTCAAAATCTCCAATAGAATTTAAACTAAGTAATAAGTAGAGCTCTTATATGTATGGTGAAAACTCTACCTGGTGCAGTAATTCCATGAAGATTAAAATCCCCCATGAGTTTCCATAAGTTGACCTCCTGAGGTAAATAATTTGTGTGGTCTATTTTCGACGCATGAGGGGCGATGTTTTCTTGTGCAAACTGAGCAACACTTTCTTTAAACTGCATTCATAACAAGCAACAAAAAGAAAAAGAAGGACAGTTAATTCACAGAGTCACACAGAGCTAAACAACACATAAATTGTCAAAAAGGGGCTACTATTTTTATCTGGGACCCCTCTTATTGTACTCTCCTACTAAATTGACCACTCCAATCGAAACAGACGAAAACTTTTCACTGTTACCGCAATTTTACTTCAATCGTCTGGCTGAATCAGCACTTCCTTTCTAAAAATTTACCCAGAAATGCAATCAACATAAATAATTCAATCCAAAGTTCCTAGAGAGAGAATTGACAGAGGTCAAAAGAACACTACTGAATACATGAATTTTCAAATGGGCTCCTGTTTTTATCGGGGAGCAATCTAATTTTTACTCTCCACCTGCTAAATTGACCGTTTCAAATAAAAAAGGAAACAACTTTTTACTATTTACCACAGAAATCACTTGAGTCGTCTGCTACGTTAGCACTTCCATCACTGAACGGAGATTTCGAGATTGTTCTTGAAAGTTTTCGCACAGAAGTGCAATCAACACATATAGTTTAATCCAATATTTCTAAGTTCTACTCGTGAATTTTAACTCATACATACATACATAGAGAGAGAGAGAGAAGGACCTGAATCTGAGTATCATCGAAGAGTAAGGCGGTAGAAAAAGAAGCAAACTTTCTCTGATTTCTGACAATCGCAGCGCATGTAGACCTCGCAGCAAATAGCCTTTGCATATTCACCGGTTCCTTTTATTAGACAGAGAGAGAGAGAAAGAGAAAGTTTCGGAGAAGAAGAAGATGGCTTGCAGAGCGGCAATGGACGCTAAATGCTAAAATGGGAGCTGCACGGGTGTCATTTCCGTAATTAATTACTCAATCAATTCGTAATTACGTGTGGGGGTTGACGATGTGTCCGCTTGTGATCCTTAACAAGACAGATACGGATACCAGACCATATCCTTGCATGGAACCCTGCTGGCTTCCTTATCTGCGTTTGGGAATGAATGTTTTCAATTTTTCTTTTTCTTTTTTAAATTTAGAAATTGAATCGGATCAGATTATAATTTATAAATTAAATCAAAATAATCTGAAATTTTTTATAATATAAATAAAAAGTTCATTTAAAGAGAAAAGCCTATCATACAACCAATACCGATACCATCGAAAAGAAAAGCACCATAGGCCACCTCAGGAATACATGTATCCCAATTCCCAAATGTGCATGGTTTGGAAAGAAAGATCTGCACTCCCAATAGCATCTGCTACAAAGCTTGCTTTCTTGAAGATATGAGTCCATTTGACCAACGAGAAGGAAGATGCCAACCAACTAAGGCCATCTCCAACCAAAGGAGGCCAGATGGCTCGTTTTAGCTCTATAGCCCTCCAAGAAATTAATATTTTAATGAACAATACCAGGTCATATTTTTTACCATCTCCAACCGATGGGCCATAGGCCAAACATAGTCTTATGACAAAAAATCATCTCCAACCAAGGGGCCAAAAGACCATAGGGCCAAACATTATTTATTATTTTAATTTAAAAACTACAAAACTTAAATTTAAAAATTACAACTTAAATTTAAAAATAACAACTTAAATTTAAAAACTACAACTTAAATTTAAAAACTACAACTTAAATTTAAAAACTAGAACAACTTAAATTTAAAATCTATAATCATCATCATTATCATCATTTGCCATTGTAGGATTATAGTCCGAGGTAAACAACTCCGGTTGGGCCATAATTTCCCTCTTTTTCCTATCAAAATAGGCATTACTCATTGGAGTGTAATCCTAAGTGTTTCCGTTGCTTCTCATCCACTCAAAGAATCTAAGAGCGTGTTTACTAATCCGTAATCATATTGAAATGAATTGAATTGAGGAGAAATTAGAATGAGATGGAATCAGAATCAGATTCCTATTGAAGTTGTTTACTAAAATTGTATGGAATCGGAGTGCAAATTATGCATATTCTATATTAGTTGTTTACCAATTCACATGAATTGGAATCAAAAGCAGTTTGATTACTAAAATACCCTTGTACAAAATATATATAAAATTTATTTAACTAATTAATAATACAATTCTTTTGTATATATGACACTAATACAATTATTTATCATAAAAAAGCCTTTATTTACCATATAAAAATCCCCCACCGTAGACCAATTCTATGAATGCCTTCAATTAAAAACAACGAAATTAACGCAGCCCTCCCCCTTCCCTTCCCCTCCTCTCCTCGCCCTCTAAAAGTCTCATCTCATTCCCTTCTGATTCTTCTAAAAATCTCATCTCCTTCTCTTCTAATTCTTCTTTTTCCAAATAACTAATTAATTCCAAATATTTATTTATTTATTTATTATATTGGTCCTATGTCTCTTTCTCTCTTATGTCTGCTTCTTCACTGGTTTTGATTTGAAACCTGAAGACTGGTTCCATCAGGATTTTCAAAGGGAATGAACTCATAAGGAAGAGAATATGGGATTTGAAACTTGAAACCTGAAGGCTGGTTCCAAAGGGATTTTCAAAGGTTGGTTCCATCAGGATGCTCAAAGGGATTTTCAAAGGCTGGTTCCATTAGGATT
>JAOTRO020000011.1:2569736-2588254 GCA_028566515.2 Pyracantha coccinea | reverse complement strand
CACCCACCCACCCCTAGGCCTACACTAGCTCCATCCTTGCTCCTAAGACAATAAAAGAAGAAAGAAATAAAGACATTCCATTTCCTCCCTCCCACCACAAACTTTGTTTCACATCCAGAAAACAAGTCAAGAGTAACAGTTTTATTCACCAATAAAATAAATCAGCGCTCAAACAAAACCCCACAATGAAAACAGGATGCTGTGTCCATGTTTAAAATATTTGCATACCCATACAATCGAGCTACCTCTGATGCTAATCATGAACCAATCTAAAAGTCATTTGCAGCAAATCTGTCAGAAGAGGACGAACCTGTATCAGCCAAAGAATCCATGGCACCTTCTCTGGATGGCATTTGCACTCTAGAATTCAAACCATTAGAAGTTGCAGGTGTGCCATTGATGCCACTGGCGTCGCCCCCAAGCCTAAGAGATATCCAATCATCGGTGTGGACACCATTTGACATATCAGCCTGATCTCTCAAATCAGAATAAACAGATGCATCCGATGGTCTTGTGGGAAGAAAAATTTGAAGAGAAGGGTCATCACCAGGAAATGCCATTGGATAATCAACTAAGCCACCGTTCATGTCAACATCTGAACGTGCAACAGATGAATCAGGTAATAGGGTAGCAGATCCCATGGTAGTTTCTGGAGCCAGAGTGTATCCATTCATAGATGTGGAACAATGGATGGAACCATGCTGCAGATCACCTAGGGTATCTGGTACATCTGTCTCAGAAGTAAAAAACTGGAACCCGGGGCCAGATTGAGTTCCGGGAGGTAATGATGGCCAGAGCGGAATATATTCATCATCATTGCCAAAAAGACCCATGCATGAGTTCCCACCAGTTCCAAGCGTGGGATCGCCACCAAATGAATCAGCAATTCCAGAAGGCACCACAGGAAAACTAATCCCAGAAGCATCAGTTCTGTCATTCCTATATATGGTTCCAGAGGGCATTATATCGTCATCAGAATCACTAAGTAAAACAACTTCTGCGTCTCCAACTGGTGCAGAAGGATTTTGTCCCGATTCATACGCATTCAGGGAAAAAGAATCCATCTCAATCCCATTGTTAGTAGAGAAATCAAAGTTCCCACCACCATCCTGATTTACACTCACATCTTCACCATCCCTACCACTTCCAGTGGCACTGCTGCTCATTGGGATAACTTTTAGCTCGTGGCCTGCAAACTGCTCTTGTAATCTATTACCAGAAGAAGTGTTCATATCTTCAGGTTTGCTGACTTCCCAAAAGCCGTTGTGATTCTTCCTGATTCCAAGTTTCAATCCAGTACGACCTTCTGAAACACCTTCCAGTTTGACCTGCTTCAACACTTCCGTCTTTGGGATACTTTCTCCTTCTGTTGGGACACTAAGTCTGCTATCAGGAAGGTGCCACCATCCAAGTTCCCCAAGCTCCCTACGATCACTTTCACTTTTAGTCTTAACTCGCCAAGAACCATCAGGCTTCACCTCAATCTCTGCTACATCCTCTCCACAATACCTCATCTGTTACAACCCCACGAAACAAAAATATAAAACAAAAAAACAAAGGATGGATCAATTAAGTGATACTTTAGAACCAAAATATTATGTAGTGCATAAAAAGGCATTACCTTTGAAGTGATACGGTTGAAATAAGGGTCAATAATGACATTCTCCAGCGCATAGTTCTTAAGACAAATAGGGCATTGCCACTGCAATCACAACCAAAGCATGCTAAACAAACAGAATAAAAAACAAGGACAAACAAACTACATCTTTAACTTTGCAATTTGCATAGAAGCTTGCCTTCCTTGAACGTTGATTCATTTCCACAAAAACATCAAGATCAAAACAGCCAATGTGAGGGCAGGGCTTGAATCTCCCAGCAACCTTCATTCTTGAACCACTCATCTATAAAATATAAGCAGAAAAATACCAATTTCAGAAATCAAGTCATGAAAGATGCTAGTTGACATAAGAAAACTCGTCTCCTGACGATTTATTTATGTACTACAGAAAAATAATTCAACACGAAGTCCTAATATATCAAAGAAAATATAATTGCACCATAAAGAAGATATGTGTGAGTTAGAACAATTAGTGTCAGCATGTTCAGGCAAATAAAAGATTGTCCCATCACTAGTAGGGTGCTTTTCTTTGTCACAACCCTAGACACATCAGAACTTGGAAATCACTTAAAACAATTAGCGTAAGACGCAACATAAAGACGTACTCCTGATATCAAAATTATAAGAATCTGAAGAAGTTAGAAGAGTCCCTTGGTTATTCATATGCTTGGCAAAATAAGCATTCTTCATACCCCAAGAGTTGAGATATTAATTGCATACAGTGTCTTGAGCTCATATACAAAAAATAAAATTCATCAAAGTATTATCAGATAATTGAGTCATACATCCTGACTGTAATTAAACTCCTACATAGAAGAGAGCAGTTCATCGCACAAAAGGTAAGTTGGAAAGACAACTTACCGGACAACGTAGATTGACAGTAAAAGAATCTGCAACAACTTCCAAATCACTGTCACTGTCATCATTATCCATTGCAGTCCCACCACCAACAACACGACACACACGAGCAAGCGCATCTTCAAAACGCTCACCATCAGACTCCTTGGGAATCAGATTGAGAATCTAGAAAAAGAAAAATTTAAAAAGACCACACTAATATAATAAATGCCATGGAAAACCAATAACAGATAGCATACAAATTTATACTTAAACATCGACAAGTACTGGAAGAAATATAAAAACGATCAAATCTACAAGAACATTAGTCCAGTAAATTATGAGATTGAGCTCAAAAAGTTAGCCATGTATAAATTCCTGCTTCAGGACATCCAATCAAGAAGATATGTTTTGTGCTTTTTATAAAAAGATTGTTGGCAATTCGACAGCAGCATAAATTTGACGTTATGGATTTAACATCTCCCTCGCCAACAATCTTCTTCCGCAAGTTTCTTTCTCTGATTACCAGTTTTACAAACATATGCTGAAGAAGCTACAAGAGCATCATAGCAAGCTCAACCACCCAAAGGAACAAAACAAATAAATAAAAAATCATAATTACCTGTTGCACAGTGCGTCTCTTCACAATACGAACCCCTAAGCAGAAAATACGGGCATCACATCCTGTTAAGGAAATCTTATTAAATCCGTCTTTCGTGTATGGTGTGATCTGACAAAACAACATGAAGTACACTAAGATACTAACACAAACAACTTATTAAGTGTTTTGATTTACAGAGCATTCAGAAAAGCCCTGCAGCCACAAAGCAAGTAATCTCATCTAAAATTGAAAGAAAGGATCCAGCACATGAAACGAACACTGACAACTAAAAGCTAATAATTTCATAGGAGAAAAACTCACAATTGGACCATCATCACGACCATTAGCACCAAGAAGTTGGGAGCCAGGCCTAAAGATTGCACGAACAGACATACCTGCACATTATCCAGAACAATCGCCAATAATAAACAGAGCACATTCAAGTGGATACACTGAAAAAACCATTCCAAAGCAGCATCTTTAATGACCAAATAAAAAATTCAGACCAAACCATACCATTGACCTGTAGATCTGCATGTTGGGGCCATTGCATCCTGAATGCAACTTTGTCATTTAGAAGCATACACCAAACCTGCATTATGATGTCAAATCACCAATCAGTGAATTTAGTACTAATACAAAGCCAATGATTCACCAATCATCAATCAATACACTAACCAACCTGAACATCATATTCTTGTTTAGACAGCAAGTCCTTGTCTGCCCTTGTGAGTTGAAATGTTTTCTCCACACTTTGCACTGGATTCGAACTGGACAATTTGCCGGGGGATGGGGAACAAGATTAGATGTAAAGTATAGCATTAAAAACATAGATAATGTGCAAATATTTTCACAAGGGATCTGCTTGTCTATATGTGAGTGTACATGGATACTTGTCACTTCATAAGGTTACTTCTACCTGTTAAAGCAAACTTCAAAGTCTTCATAGTAAATCAATGGAAAATAAGTACTTTCAGGCCACAAGAAGTTTACTCTTTTGAATATAAAGGTTCATTAATGGTTTTATGAGTTAAATAACATCACGCACATGATTACGTATCATATTCAATGTATTAAAACACGGCAGCGTAGGCAAGGCATTCCATGGATAGCCCCGCCTAGGTGTGAGGTGTGAGGTGTGAGGCGAAGCCTCACGGGCTTAATATATATTGCATATATAATTATATATATAGCATAAAACTTTGAAAAACAAATATAATTATAACTAAGCCAAAGATAATATCTTCTTCTTCATTACTAAGTGTAGTTGTACTTGGAAATTATGTCATATGGTCTTAAAATGTTGTAATTATATATTTTATTCTAAGCAATTATAGTGAACTTCAAGAGAAATAAGGCTGAGTGGCCACAATTATAGGGAGTTTGAAAGGAAATAAAGGCAGAATGTCGCAATTATAGGCAATTCAAAAGGAAATAAAGGCTAAGTGGAGCTATTATAGGGAACTTAAAATGAAATAAAGATTGAGTGGAGCAATTATTATAGGGAATTTAAAGGAAATAATGGCTGAGTGGAATAGTTATAGGAAATTTCAAGAGAAATAAATCTTGGCTAATCAAAATGCTAGGTGGCAGAATCTGACTGGGCAATAATTAATAAAGAACAAAAAAACAAAAAAGAGTTAAGAGTTAGACTTTGCCACTAGGATTTGGAGAGAGAAACTTTCTTTCTTCTTCCTTGAAACTAGAACGGCACACAAAGGAATGGCAGAAACAGAGGAACAGCAGAAATAGACATGGAATTGGAAGGAAAAAAAGGCCCAACTGAAAGCCTGGGCGCGCCTTAGCTGCCTAGGCGTGCCCCTACGCCGCCTTACGCCTACCCTCACAAAACAGAGGCAAAAACCCAGCAGCCCAGCCTCCAAGGGCGCCTAGGCACACCCCGAGGCTAGTTTTTTAAATATTTATGATGGTTAGATATCATACACAATGTAATGTCATCTTCAGAACGAACTTAACCGTTGTTGGAATTAGAATGTTATTACTCAGTTCATGTGCACATAGTACATTCATGAGAAATAACTATAAAAAATGAAACATGATCCACTCACCCATCAGTTGGAATATTTGTAGCATTCCACTTAACGGGCTGTAAAGGATGTTGAATAGTTACCCAGAACCTGAATAAAATGGACAAACAATTCAGCCAAAGTAAGCATAAAAAAATAAAAGATGTCATAGCATAAAAGGGGCAAAGTATTTGCAATGTTAAAATAAAACATAAGCTAAGTGAGGCAATAGTTACATAAAACAAATAAAGTGAAAGTATAAGTAGAAAACATCACATAGCCATAAATCCTAGTTACTGAGTTTGACCCACCATACTGAATTTACTAGTTAAAATAGGTCTATTTTAAAGAATGTCAAGATACAACAAATAAAAAATAAATAAATAAAACACAATATATAGGAAAAAGCCATGCCATCAGCATAATGATTGTGTTGGGACCAAGATGAATCTCTTTGGCTACTTATCTCCAATTAAAGTCATGCAGTCCACTAAATCATACCACATGATAATCCTACCACCCCCTCAATTCAATTCAACGTACACTTTGCCATTCTAGCTAGTTTATTGTTCAAGTGATACTCAAAAATTCAGGCAATCACAAAGAAATATACTATGGGCCAAAGTGAGACCTAGTTTTTTGTTTGAGCAGAACTTCAGCACTTTTTTAAAATATTGAATTGTTCAAATGGTACATAAACTGAGTAGAGCAGGTTATAAAGGTCATAAATCCAAAATAAAAATCACTTTCATCATGTTAACATCACCATATGAAAGATTTAGCCCAATTTTAAAACGGGTAAGAAGTTGGCAGAAAGGACTAGCAATTATGAGTTAAACAAACCCCCCAATGTCCCCAAAAATGCAAAAACAATGAAGGAAAACAGATGGCTTGGCGAATGGTTACATGCGTAATTCAAAATAAGACACACAAAAAATAACAAACTATAATCAGTTTTTTATAGCAAGAAAATACTGGTGCTACATACGGATCAGCCCGACTTAGTCGACAAAGTTCACAATAAAATAACTCAGGAACCGGTGGATTGCCTTCCATAGGTTTCTCTGGAACTATAACACAACCCATGTGTTGCCACATTTGGCATCTTGGATCTTCACACTGCCATTGAAGGGATGAGAAATTGCAAAAACCATAAGAAAGTGCAGCAAAGGTGTTCATATAAGAAATGTTTCATGTATAATCAAATGAAAAAAGGATGGGACAAGTAAAAGACTCGTGATTAATCAAATGTGCTACAATCCAAGGGAACGAGGAAGAAAATACAAAAAATTGTAGACTACCTTAATCATTGACTCTGTCTCTAATGAATTCCCGCAGAGACAGCGAACCTTTATATCTGACTGGTAGGGATCCTCAATTTCACCTTTCATTTTCACATTACTACTATCAGAGATGCATTGTCCCTTTGATGCTAAATCAGGGGCACCAGAAATCTGCATTTTCCTAGAGAAAACAGAAAACAAATACAATTCAGCGGAAAAATATGTAGTCTGAACAAATAGAGAACTATATGTAAAGCACATCTGAGGACTTCAGCTATACATTAAATATATTTTACAAGGAGTAAGTCAGTTTTACAAAGTTAAAAAAAGAAGGCAAAGACAACTCCAACCCTTCAATAAAATAATGCAATAAATATGTGGCATATTAGCATATATGAGGACAAACCTATAGATGTCGTCTACAAGTTCCGCCACCTGTTCCTTTCCAACTGCATTCTTCCTTGCAGAAACTGTAGATAAATCAAAATAAACAGAGTAAAATATTTTAATGATCAAAGCAAAGAAATGGAAACGCAGAAAAATGGAGCACAACCAAAACCTCAAAATAATGCAGACATATTGTGGTGTCATAAACTACAATAAAAAAAGTGTTTCCAAAAGAACCAGACCAGATAAAATATAATGAAAAAACAATCATTAGAAAAATGGTTTGGAGCATAGAAGCTGAAGGCCTGTTCGGCACTGCTTTTGGAATAGCTAAAAGCACTTTTAGCAGTATTTAGCAGAAATAACTAGAAGTGCTTCTGTGCAATAAAATTATTTTTAGTGCTTTTCCGTTGTGCTTCTTCTGTAGGAAGCATTTCCAAGAAGCACTTGAGTTTTTAGTAAAAATTAGTTTTTCTAGCATAAGCGTTAAAAACCCTAAAACCATAGAGAGGTCGAGAAGCAAAGTTCAGCGCACAGGAAAAAGGAAACAATAACTAGGTTCGAAAATTTGGACATTAAAAAGCTATCCAGATTTAGAATGACTTGATTCTCTATCACGAGTATGTCTCAAATTTTGAATGATTGGATGACAACCCTTTAACCGAAAGCTGAATGATTAAAAAGAACTGTGGATAACATCAAATTTTAGTTTTACAAGATTTATAACTAAAATGTCTTCAATCGTTTTCTGAACCAGAAAATGCTCTTAAAGAGAAAAAAACAGCTGCTTTCCTAAATCTAAGATTCTAAGACACCAGATACATGCTCCTGAACGTTTCTAGGTCAGCCAAATGGAAGACAAACTGCAGATGAAAGCCACTTCTAATTCTTCAGTGCGAAAGCATAATGAATGCTAAAAAAATGTAGCATGCTCATTAACATCAAATGTCATATGAACTGCATCAATAACTTATGACACAATCAGTTCTCATTTCCTATGCTTTTATTATAGAACCCAATTAAGAAACAACTACTTCTTATATCTTATCAGGCTGGAAGAGGAAAAGGAACTATGCAATACGTGCACTGGGTTCCCAAACATATAAGCAATACTTATAAAAACAGATAGCATATACATAGACTGTTATCGTAGCAATTAAATCATCTGAACCAGGAAAAAAGCAGTTGGTATAGAACCATTTACCTTGTTCATCAGAAAGAAGCGCTAATATCCGGTCAACAAGATCCTGTATAATAGAAATTGGTAAATCAGGCAACGGTCTTCTCTTACAACATTCATCTCAAAAACCTTGTAAAATGGCTTCCCAAGATACCATCATAAAAGGTAAGCTAATTATTATGCAATGAACAGGTCATATTTGGTCTTAGGTTCGCTTATATTACACATTTTTCTGGGGTGGGCAAAGTAAGAGAGAAAATTAACTAAGCAACTCTTGTAGTCATTGAGAACTCTATATAACACATCATCCAACCTTGATAAATTACACCTAAATAAATATGCAGAATATAATAGGACCTCTTATACTTTATAGGAGTATTGACATGAACAATGGAACCCACATCAACATGAATTCCTGTGAACTCAAAAAAAGTACGCCACATAAGCATAAAATGCAGTGCAATGGTGAGTACATAGTTAACATCCACTATATAAAGGACTGAAGGGGTGAGCATGTAGATAATATCCACAATATACAGGAAGGAACCCAACATCACATCACAGAGTGGTATTTCTAGCATCTCACCTGCTTCTTCCCCTGCTTCGAAAGACCTAATTGGGTGAGAACATCTTTGAGCTCCTTTATTCGAAAATATGCCAATTTTTCCTGCAATGACAAACAAAAGTTCTAATAAATTCACTGCTTCAAGAAGTGGCATCCCACCAGTGTGAACACCAAAATAATAGTAAGCAGCATCTGGACTTCCTAAAATGTAATTAAGTAGCTAAAGCAATCTTTTCTCCAAATTCTTATTTTGTTCATGCTATGAACTATCGTTGGAATTCTGAAAGAAACAAGTCACTAGCTTCTTTAATAAATAAACCATGATAACAGATATGCAATGTTTTAAACCCAACAAAAAAAAACTTACGTATCCAATACAAGTGGGTACATATGGCACAATCTCTTTACTTTCTCAACTGACAGAAATATGAAGTTAGGTATACGGTACAAGCAAAACTGTCTACATATTATGTATTTCACAAGTTGAATATAATATGAAACTAAACGCTGTGAACCATACTTTAACCTCAAGGGAAAAGAAATGGGACAGGAAAAAGAAAATTAAAACTTCCAACCGAATGCGTAACTAGATTTACAACTCTTTCTTAGAAGGTAAATCTCCACCATCCAACAATTACTTGCGAACTATTCATGATCAACCGTATTCATATATCTTTGCTTCTTCGCATTTCTCTACTTCAAAATACCCAAACTCACTTTTCTTATCTCATCTATTCAAACCTTATGCAGGTCACACGAACAACACTAAATGTAAAATTAACCCAAGTACATTATATCATCAACTAATTGGATAACAGAAAAAACTAAGTGACACGCACCTAAAGCTACTTATATGAGCTTATTTCCGCCGATGCATTCAATAACACCGCCCGCATGGCGCATACTAGTTCACTAAATTCACTCAAGTAAAACGATCCCGCCATTGACTGAACTCGCAAAGTAAAGCAAACTTACTGAGGCTAATGCCCTACCATATGCAAAAACTGGACTACAAAATTACTTTTTCCAGCAAATTTCAGCAGATATAAGAATAAGCATCAAGAAAAAAAAAATCAAATCGAAAAAAAATCAACTAAATACCTTGCAACTAGCTACCAAATCCATTTTCACCGCCAAAAATTAAGGCCCAGAAAGTAGAAAATCTCCTCCAGACCAATAATTTAGTCAACCATCAAACCAAATAAACCAGCACATAACCTCCACAGGGACCGATCTATCCACCATAAAAAAAAAACCAAAAATTAATCAAAATTCCAAAAAAAAATTGAAATTAAACCATCTCATGTTCTCAACTGATAGTCCTGAATTGAGCAATCGCATGCCAAAAAATAAAATTAAAAAAAAAAAACCCAAAAAAAAAAATCTTACTTTGCTTGATCGAATTGGGGGAGGGAATCTAGGGTTTGTCCCAAACACCGACTTTGTGACACTGCTCTTTGTTCTTCGTCCCTGTAAATGGTTTTGCGTTTTTTGTCTTTTTTGACAGAAGACCCCCACAGCCAAGAACCGATCCCCCCAATAACAAAGTTCGGACCTATCGCCGATTATCCAATCCGTTTTTTTACGGGGAACGCGTCCGGGTTCGGTTTCGGTGCGCTCACGTGTCAGTGCGCCACGCCCGCATTTTTGGACTCGGGTAAATTCGTACGGTTGGGACTCATCGGTCTGATCGAATGGGTCCACGCCGCAATGATCTTGCCACGTCATAATTCAAATAATTAATCTGTTTATTGTTATTAAAATTTAATAAAGCGCCAATTAGGTGTCGATCAAAGAGGACTGGAAAAAAGATCGCACGATGAGAGAATCGGGAAAGGAGGAGGAACGAAGGAGCACGAAACCATCGCCTGTGGGTCCCGCACAAAACCTTTTTTTTTTTTTTTTCCTGCATACAATTAACTTTATTTATTTTTATCAAGGGAGAAAAAAGAGTGCTGAAAGGCGGGCGGGAAAGACGAGACGAGGTGGGGCCCGCACCATGGACGGAACGGGAAAGACCTCCGTGCAGAGAGAGATCTCCTCTTTCTTTCCGTAGAGTGGAGAGATCCTCTCTTTTGCGGCTCACTCACAAAATTCATGATAAATTTGTTTATATTATAAATTATTTTATTCATATTCGCAAAATTTTATTTAAAGTAAAGTTATTTAGTCAATTAATAAAAGCCACACATATATTCTGGTTAAAAGATGTAATTATGAGACGCAATTCAGGATAAAGTGGTTGACGAAGGCCTACAAAAACTTGGAAAGAGACTCTACAAAAAAAACTTGGAGTACTTAAAGCTAACAGAAGACTTAACGCAAAAAAAAAACGTAATGACCTTTTAGGATTCATACAGCTGACCTCATTTAGTAGTATAAGTCTTTGTTGTTGTAGTCAATCAACTCTAGTAAACAAATAATTTATAATAATAAAATATCTTACCATAATCATAAATTCCTGAACCTATCATGAACTGAGAATGAACCCATCTTGATAACAAATTTTTTTTTTTTTTGGTAATGAGAGTATTTATTCAACATTCTAACAAAGCCTAAATACAAAATGAGAGAAAATTTATCCGAGAATAAAACTTATAAATTCAACTCGGCCCCAAAATGGGAGGATTAAAGTCATGGAATCGGATCGTTGGATTTAATTCAAGACCTAAAAAAGATTTAAATATTAATTATTTCATTATTTTATTAAATTTTAATTAAAAGTTTAATGTTAAATGTTAAATAATAAGAAAATAGAATATAAGTGTATTTTTCAAGACCTAAAAAAGATATAAATACTAATGATCTCATTTTTTTATTAAATTTTAATTAAAAGTTTAATGTTAAATAATAAGATAATAGAATATAAGTGTATTTTTAATCCATTTATAATCGAATAATATGTTACAAAAAAAAAAAACTTAAATTACTATTAAGAAAAAAGTATAAATAATACAAAAATCAAATAATATGTTACATGAAGTTGGATCGAATCAACATGAATCCACATCCATATTATAATCAGATTATCAGATTTAAATCTTACTCGGATAATCAAATTAAAAATCGTGATCTATATCTTATTAATTAAACCAGATTCGGACCAGATCCAGATCAAAATTCGATTCATTAGCGGGTCTATTGACAAACCTGGATAGGCAAATCATTTTTCATTTGAAAACCCAAATTTGAATTGGGCTGGCCAGAACTTACAGTTGGGCTTTAGAGTTATAGTCCAATTCCACCGGGTGTCCGTAATCCAAACCAAGTAATGATTCGGGTCGCAATTTCTTGAGCAGAAGGAAAAGAAAGGTCAAGTCTTTATTTGTTCTTCAGAGATTCAGAACGTCGAACTCTTTCTTTTCTCTGCGATCTCACCAAAATAATTTCAGACAGCAGAAAAGAGTGTAAGTTTCGAGTACCCATTTGATTTCACCACCCAGATTATCGCTTAATTACTTCGATTTAACATTTGAAGGTTCTTTCGAGCAGTTAATGGATTCGAATCAATCCAAACCCGGCCTACTGTGCAATCCTGAAGGCTCTCAGAGAACCCTGTATGTATTCTACTCTCTCTCTCTCTCTCTCTCTCTATCTATATATATGTTTAATTTTCAACAAATTATCTGTATTTTTTGAATGTACAGAGATTTGGGTATTTTGGGTTGTTGGAGATTTAGCTTTCAATTATTTAATTCTGATTTTTGTGTTTGTTTTTTACTTTTTAAAGGTATCCATATGTGACTGGTACATCTGTTGTGGCTCTCAAGTACAAAGATGGAATTTTGATGGCTGCTGATATGGGAGGTTAGTTACCAATCCCATTTACATTGCATCACAAAGTAAAGTTTTAATTTTTTATTTGATTGAACTTGTTGGTCAGTTTTTAGATTGAAAATTGATGATGTTGGTGCTGTGTATAACTTTTTTTCTGGTGTTTGTTGGAATGTGGGACTTTTTTCCCCCTTTCTCTTAGCTTCTTGTAGAGAAATTTGTTATGGAATTTTCGGAGTTGCTCTTGTATGCTTATTCTTTTTGTTTCCATTTATCTTGAGCAGAAATATTTCAAATTAGATTCTTTTCAAAGGTACATTAATTTCTTTGTTATTATATATAATGCCCACTGTTAGCAGTCATTCTAGCTTTTTAGATCCCTAAAAGGCCAATTCTAGTTGAGATAATGTTCAAGGCTAAAATGGTATCCAAAAACAGATTCGAACTTCTCACGTTCTGTAAAAATTCCAAGATATCTGGGAGAAATAAAACAAGCTCAGAGTATGTGCGGGACAATGGGATGTTTTCGACTTTCTCCTCATGTTTCAGGAAGCAAAATCAGCAAACTTAGGTCCTAATATTCTTTAAATAATTGGATAAATCATAAATGGTTGTTTGTAGTTTGCATCATTCCTGTTTTCTTGCTCCTTTCTTTTTGCTGAGTGCCAAGTTTGTGCATTTGCTGTAACTATTAACAGTCTTTGTACCATGTAATGTCTTCTCTATCTCATTGTTTCATATGCTGTGTCCATCTTTTTATCAGTAATGCACATCACCTCTTTCCTTTTTTGGATTTGGAGTCTCGTACTTCATGACGCAAAATTTAGAAACCCATGTATGCTCCTTTTGTGTCTGTTGAGGTTTCTTAACAGTATCACAATGATGGATTTGGATATGTTGATAGGTTCTTATGGGTCTACCCTGCGGTACAAGAGTGTTGAGCGAATGAAGCCCATTGGAAAGCATTCCCTTCTTGGCGCAAGTGGAGAAATAAGTGACTTTCAGGAGCTATTGCGTTATCTTGATGAGCTCATGTAAGCAATCCTGATTGAGGAAAATAATGAAGATGACTGTCTAGCTACCTTTCTTAATGTTTTAATTGTTCTTTTTCTTCTTTGTATCATTTGCAACAGTTGGTTAAAGGATTATTCATTTTGAGTTTTCTGGTTGTAGCCTATACGACAACATGTGGGATGATGGGAACTCCTTGGGGCCAAAAGAGGTGCACAACTATCTGACCCGTGTGATGTACAATAGGCGTAACAAGTTTAATCCACTGTGGAACTCTCTTATCCTTGGTGGAGTAAAAAAGGGACAGAAGTACCTTGGCATGGTAGGCCTCATTTTTTCCTTCCTTTAACACTTGTAGCATGGTCTATGGTTTTAGAACATATGTTTTTCCTTAAAGAATAAATATACTGAATGCGGTGACTTAGTTACTTGTCATATTTTTATCCTTGTCCAGGTTAGCATGATAGGCGTAAATTTTGAGGACAATCATGTAGCTACAGGATTTGGAAATCACCTCGCACGGCCTATTCTTCGTGATGAGTGGCATGAGAACTTGACTTTCGAAGAAGGTGTAAAGCTGCTGGAGAAGTGCATGCGTGTCCTTCTCTATCGTGATCGGTCTGCTGTCAACAAGCTTCAGGTAGAGTAATTGATTAATGATATTTCCTCTATCAATTAGTTTCCTATAATACTAACTATGTTTTTAAGTTATATATTCTGTAATTTGTAGGCTAGCTATTCCTGAGAGCTTTCTTATATATCTATCTGTTTATTTTCTTTAACTGGCATATATTCTGCTTATCTGTCATCTTTTATCTTCTTCAACATTTATGAAACCTGATAAACCTTTTACAAAAGATTTTTTTTTTCTTGTTGCTATTGTTGTCCTTGTAAGTTCCTCTCTTCCTTTCACACATTCAATTTATTTTACTAAAGACTTGTCACTCTTGATTTTGCTAATGTTATAGTGTCTAGTTTATCATACGAGAAATTCTCATAAGCCTGAGAAGTATGTTAATTAAATTTTACTCGGAAAGTACTAGTTATTTTACTGATAGTAGATTGGGCTTTAGCTCCAGAAATTGCTTAAAATGGACAAAGTGAGAAATAATACTTGCTATTCTAAAGAACAGGAGTGCATGGTTTAGATTTCAATTTCCTGTCAAATTCTTTTTCCTATTTGTAATTCTACCCAACAAGTTTTCTAACATATGTACTTTATGTAAAATGCATTGTACAATGAGGTTCTTCGTAAAATTTAGTCATTGTTTCTATAGATCATACTAATTGAAGAAAGTATTTAGGTGATGGTGGTCCTTGTTAGGGAAAATATTGTCCTTGGAAACCCATTTGCCAGACGTTTTGTGCAACGTGCTTATAAACATCACATTATTTTCAATGTCACCTTCATGTCTGAAGGGGTGTTGAAGGTTGGTGGCAAATGTTAGTGGGTTTAGTTTTATGTGAGACAACGTACTATGGTAGGCTTCCAATGGATTCTGATTTCAAATTTTGAGTCATGGATGATAGCTACCTTGTATGTCCTCACTTTTCACCAAGTGTAGGAAGTGTTCTAGATTGGGGTTGAGGAAATATATAATCTTTTTATTTCTGCATGTCCATGATTTCCTACTCTTTTCAAGTTGATTTTAGTTGTAATGGGAAATTCTTTCCCTTTGGAAATTAGTGTTAATATAATTGAGGATTTTCGCCAAATTTCACTTTATGTTAGTTGGGTTTGCCTATATCCTCTTACATTATTTGGTGACGAGAGTTGAGTTTTTAAAATTAGTGATCTTCGTATATGTCGTTAATAAGTTCAAGCTTCTTAAGATTACCTGAGTTCGGGAAATTGTTAGTGGAGAAAACTATGATCTTACTATAGGTTTGTTAGAAAAGTGATGATTTGCTCACATTCGATAATTGTATTGGGACATTTGAAAAAGAAGTGAACAAGTAGTTTGAAATTAACACAGTAGTAGCAAGGCAAAAAAGGAGATGCAGCAAATTGGTCTGAACAGATCCTGATCATATTGTACGCCGGAAGTGTGGAGTTTATTGCATTCCTCGTACGATGACACCTTTTAAATTTTGAAATTGCAGATATCTAAAATCACTGAAGAAGGTGTGACTATCTCTCAGCCTTACTCTTTGAAGACTTTCTGGGGCTTCTCCGCTTTCGAGAATCCAACATTGGGCGCAGAAGGATCATGGTAGCTGGATGGCGGCATAGCTTCTGAACATGAAAAACCCAGCTAGGAGCCAAGTTGAAATTTGTTGTGTTTCTACAGTTAAAACTATGAACTTGTAACACTGTTTGCTCTCGGGAATATATTTCTCAATGGCTAGTTGGTTCCGAGAAACTTTTCAGAGATAATACATCGTGTTCTTTATTTCGGTGTTGCATCATCCACTCAAGCATGAACTTATTGTCTTGATGTTTGTAGCAATGTTTGTTCTTTTGAGTTATTTGGGCGATATTTGGTTTGAAATTCAAATATTATTGTGACTCCAAACCATTGATCGGGTTTGTTCTTGTCTGAATGCGTGGTCCAAATTCCCCGAGAAAATATGTAAATACATGCGTAAAAAATGTGGATATGAGTAAATTTACAAAACATAAGAAGAAAAGGATGAGTAAATAGTGATTGCTTCCAAATGTTGTCAGAATTCATAGGATTTCACCTCCAGAGTTAATTGCTGCAATGAATTTACAAAACAGATCAGTAAAATTTTGCTTCCAAATCATGTGGGTAACACAGGTGATATAAGGTAAGCAAAAAATAAAAATCAACCATCAATACTACCAACTAGAGACCCCCAAGGGGGAGTGTTCAAAATTGTAGACACCCAAGTTTGATTCCCACCCAACTCATGGCGTTTAGTGGAGTTTGATTGGTAAGACGATTGTGGGATGGATTGTAAACAAGACATAAGTTGGCCGACTCCTGTCTAATTGTTGTATGAGTTGTGGGGTCAGTTTACGTCACCAATGTCTTCCTTCTTTCTTCTTTAGCGTACATCAACTTTGGAGTCTTCCAATAATGCATATTAAGAAAGGAGAATTTAACCTCAATCTCAAAAAAAAGGAAACTTACCGACTAGTTTTTAGCCTAGTATTACTTCTCTGTCCACCGTTGGAAGATGTTCCAAATCAAAATCACCTCACAAAAAAAAAAAAAAAACGAAAATAGAAAAATTAATTCCATTTAAAACACTTAATTTACATGAAAGTACATGTAATGTTTACAATAACTTGGACCAAGTTATCCGACTGTGATGAAAGTATATTTCTCTCTTACTTGTAGAAGAAGGAAAATCTTAACTTTTCGCTTGTTGGATTCAGTTAATATTTTTATTAATTCCTTCTCTTTTCTGTTATTCACCTTTTTTCCTTCTTCTAAAGCTTAAATTTGGTGGAAAATGAACAAGTTTTCTCTACTAAATCGTTCCTCTTTTCTTTCATTACTGATTGCCAGTCTTCTAAATTTTGAAGAATGTCATATATTGATCTGATATTCCCGTTCCTTTGCACCCGAGTTCGAGCTCTCCTGTAAATGAAAGTAATTTAGGATATCGCATTGTTAAGAAATGTTTTGATATTATAATATCATACGATGTGTTTTAGTTTCTCTGTACCTTGAGTTTTGCCTCTACTGCGATATGGGTTTAGCAGGTTCAAGTTTTGGAGAGATTTTTCTAAACGCAGGGTTTTGAAACGGTACTCCGTATGTCTGTGTATATATATAGGAAATAAATTATCTATTCGTATCTCACCATTTATATGATAACACGTAGAGCACTCGCTTGAATACCGGACATTTTGAATAAAATGGGAGCGGCCCTTCCAGAATACAAAAAATAAACTAGAAAAATATATCGGATAGCAAGCTGTACATATATTCACAATCTCAAGGTTGATTGTGAATTTATTTAAAAACAGTTAGATGACTAACCGATTTTCAATTTGGGTAATAGACCATTTTGATTATCAATTCACATTTTTAAATAAGAACGAAATGAGAAAAGGTAGCTAACATTTCTCGAGTATTAATGTTTTCACGATTGCAAATTAAACGTTCTGCTATGGTGCAAAATTAAACCAGGGGTGGGTCATTTGATTTATTAATATTTGCAAATGAAAACAATAAAAGGAATTAAAAATTTATTTGGAAATAAAAATCAAAACCGACTAATCGAAAATTTTGATATATCGAACCTAGTTAAACCGATTTTATTTAGTTGGTTGTTAACAACGTAACCACATACCGAACCAAACCGATTCGTGTCCTCCCTTGCACCAGCTTCAAAATGTACAACTTTTTGTCTTCATAAATCTTGTAGTTCAGCTGATTAAAAACATCTACTTCTAAAAACAAAACCTTATTCCCAACTATACGACTGCTCTTTATATAAAAATTGAGCTTAGTTTAGGTCCAAGTACATCAAAGCCCGAACAAACAATATTTAGCTACTAAAAAATGAGTATGAATTTCTACTCAAAATTCTTAATGTTTTAATCACAAAGCTTTGTAATTATGATCAGAATCGTTCATATTATGAATCACACTATAAATATCATATCTGCAAAAAAAATAAACTAAGGTCGTTTAGTCAATTTATTGTAGCAAATACATAAACGGTTCGTAATGCTTTTACCAATACTATTCATTTGTTTTAAAACAGTTTGATGACCAAACGACCTCAGTTTTAATTATTTTTTGCAAAGGTGATCTTTATAGGTTGATTTATAATATGAATGGTTTTGATTATAAACACGAAATTCTATAAATTGACAACGAACAATTTTAAAAAAAAATTAAGTAGAAATACCTACTCATCTTTTTTTTTTTGGAAAACATACCTACTCATCTTTGAGTAGCCAAATATTGTTCAACCCAAACTTGTCTAGTAATCAAATGGCAAAGAAATGAGTATAGAAACTGGAAACTTCCTCTGTAAGCTTTCAATTATATTTCTGAATAATTGAGTTGTACACTGTGAAGACAAATATATAAAGCCTTTTGGCTATTTACAAAGATACCCTTAACTGCCTAACCTTATAATAGTTCTAACTAATCACAAACATCAGCACAACTAATTACATTTAGAGATAACAAACTATTTAACAGTAACTGAAATGGGTGACAAGTCATTGTCCCTAATACACCCCCTCAAGCTAGAAGGGGAATCAGAACAGATTCCAATTGGAAGCTTGGAGCACAGGAACTGAAA
>JAOTRO020000011.1:2554140-2566689 GCA_028566515.2 Pyracantha coccinea | reverse complement strand
CCTTCTCGATTTCTCTGGCAAGCTCCTCCATTTACCTTTTTATCTCCACAATCTCACCATCTCTCTCACTTATTTTATAGTTATCTTAACTTTTTAAAAACTAATTAATTTTCTCCTTCAATCGTATTAGCAACCAAATCGCATGAAAAATGAACAGATCTACCCAACCTACAACCAAATAATCAAATCATATAAAATTGAACAGATCTCCCCAACCTTCATCGTCAACCTCTCGATCTGCTTCTCGTCAGCAACGCCCATCGACAGTAGCATTGCCAGGTGTTCCATCAACTCGCGATTTTTTGCCTACAGCAGCGCTGCTTTAGCTCTCCCAGGCTTGGGCCACGGAAGAGCAAGCACCGCCGACGAGCTGGCCATAGTGACGGTGCAACAGAGGAAGACAAAGTGGATGTCAGGGTGTAGCAAGCGTCGGCCTCATTTTCCATTGTAGTCCCGCTTAATACCAAGCGAAAGCTCCAGACTAAATAACGAGCTTTAACGAAGTGCATAGGGACTGTTAGTCGAAGCGAGTCCGATTTATTCTAGTCTAAAAATAGACCAAACATAGGAGTATAGTCCTACTTAAGCCAGTCCAAGCCAATCCTTCTTAAGAAGGTGTAACAAACGCCCCCTTACAGATTTGTGTCTTCGGATCCGGCGGTCATTTTGGCCGTTGGATTCAAATCACGCAGTCAGGAAATTTAATTGATTTACTTATTTCATGAACAAAAAGGTTTTAATGCATACATCTTTCTTCCGATGGATCTTTTCTCCCAAATCTCACAACAACGTTCAGTCAACTGCCTGAGTTGGTATATGTAGTTCAATTTCCTTCAATTTTGAGATGCAACAAGTACTAGGTTTGGCTTTTGGCTTTGGCTGCCAATTAAAAGAGAAAACAAGTATTAAAGTTCAATTGGCTTCTGAAGAAGAGACAACTTTGACAAATGTAAAATGAACTACAGTTATCCTAGCCTCGCGATCTACTTCAACGGCTAGGATTAATGTGTTCGGAGGCTCCGGATAGAAGGGGATCCAGAGGATCCGAGTCCTTAGAACGGTGAGTTTTATTCTGACCAGTGCAGAAGGTCACAGTTCGGAGCTCGGAGCTTTTTCCCATCGTTTCAACAACCAAACTCGTCTTTGCCACTTTTCAGGTAATCTTCTTCCCAACTTCGTTTTATCTCCTCACGACCTGTTTGGTTGCCGAGAAAGCCAAAAAAGAATCAAAGGAATAGAAATAATACAAATAGTAATCTGTATTTTGTTTCTCTTTCGTATGGAAACTGTTGCGTTCAATGCTTCTGTATTGGATAGGTACTCAAGCATTTTTCATTATTTTTTATTTTAATTTTTGTAAGCTAAGCGTCTGTTATTTCGTATCGGTTTCGGTATAAATTGCGCATTTTTTACCCCCTTATGGTGTTTCAGTCAGTTTTCGGAGTAAAGTTGGAGAATTTTGTAATTTGTGGATTTTGGATTCTGGGTTAGCTTTATTTTGTATAACCGTATAGAAAGGTCTAATTTAAATCAGGTTTTGCAATCATTTCATGCTTTTTTTTTTCTCAAAAAATTTATGTTTGATGATGAAAGGCCTTGAATTTTTTTCGTTTTATATGTTTTCGATCTTTAAAAGTACTTGTCTGATTGAGCTTTGATGATTTGTTTTCTTGTGATTTCAGTTTTCAGGCTAGAGGTTCATAATGCGTAAGGAGGCACAACCAAATTAAGAAGTGCAGTATTACGAAGCTTGGTGCTTCGATCTTGCGGTAATTCATTCAGTAATATGATTTCTGTTCGTAGATATTGCTTTAGAAAGGATGTTCTTTCATATAGTTTGAATTCCATCACTAGCACATTGAGGCCTATACACTATTTGATGCCAACCCAAATCGACCCAGTTCCCAAAATCGCTTCAAATGGATATTTTGGTATATATGAGCGGTTTTTGCTGTATAATTTTTACTCGACCAAGCCCCCTTCACGATCGTTTGGAAGGAGAGAACGTAAAAGATTGGAATCCAATAGATCAACTCTTGATGAAGTCCAGTTTCAAAGGGCCTTATCCCAGTTGTTGCCTAGATTTACACCTGAAGAACTTTGCAATGTTATAACTCGGCAGGACAATCCTTTTGTGTGTTTAGAGTTGTTCAATTGGGCATCACAACAGCCACGGTTCAGACATGATGTTTCTACTTATCACATTACGATAAAGAAACTTGGCATAGCTAAAATGTATCAAGAAATGGATGATGTTGTCAACCAAGTGCTTGCTATTTCTTACATTGGTTCTGAGGCGCTTTACAATTCCATTATCTATTTTTTCACGGAAGCTCGGAAGTTGACTAGAGCTGTCATTATATTTAAACACATGAGGAATAGCAGAAACATGGAGTGTAGGCCTTCAATCAGGACGTACAATATTCTTTTTACGGCCTTTTTGAGTAGGGGATCTAATTCTTACATAAATCACATGTATATGGAGACAAGCAGGTGTCTGTTTCGGCAAATGGTGGATGGTGGGATTGAGCCTGATGTTTACTCTTTGAATTCTATGATTAAGGGGTACGTACTTTCCCTTCATCTCAATGATGCACTTAGAATGTTCCATCAGATGGGTGTGGTCTATAAATGCACACCAAACTCATTTTCCTACGATTATCTCATTCATGGGTTATGTTGCCAAGGCCGAACAAATAATGCTAAGCAGCTGTGCAATGAAATGAAGAGCAAAGGGTTTATGCCGAGTAGTAAATCATACAACTCACTTGTGAATGCTTTGGCTCTTCATGGAGAGGTTGAGGAAGCACTGAAGTATCTGTGGGAGATGATTGAGAATCGAAGATCAGCTGAATTCATTACTTATAAGACAATACTTGATGAAATCTGCAGACAAGGAAGGGTTGGTGAGGCAATGAAGTTGTTGAAGGAATTCGAAGAGAAAGACCTTCTGAATGGGCATGCTTACAGGAAGCTTCTATATGTGCTTGAAGATGACTATGGAGATCCAAATGCCCATGCTCAATTCAGGTAGTGTCGTTGATCACCTGCAAGCACATCTCCCGTTTACTTTGATTTCATCTAGCACAAATTTACCGGACTTCCAGTATTTTAGTCTGGGCTGTCCAAATTAGAGCCAGCCTATAAGTGATGGCAGTTGGTGTGGTTAAATTCTTCTGTGTTGGTTGTTAATGTGTGCATCGGCCAAAGTGGATATGAAGACACAATTCGACTGATTTTTAAATCTTTTGTATATATCTGGTTTCTGTATATTCATTTCATTGTGATTAGAAGTTATAACTGTCATATCAGTCACTTGTAGCCAAGTTGAATATATAATACACAATCTTTGTAACGAATTTTTGGATGAAGCTTTTTCAATATCAAATGAGTGTATCTGTTGGAATTGGTTGAATCTCTACCTTTTTAACTGAGAAGTATTCTTATCTTGGAGGAAAGCTATTACTTAGCATCTTTCGATGTGAATAGAATCTGATCTACTGTTTCCTTTTGTTGTTGCAGATAAACACGTTTTACAAGTTACCCCTCTTATTGAAGTTAAAACAGTGCATCATTATATTGTGTTTGATGATCACAACAAATGTTGCCCATTTGGTCGAAAATCATTTCAGGAAACAATAACATATTAGCCCACCTCAAACAGTGCTGTTAAGAAATCAGCACAGCTCACTCTCCGAGAACTTTCTGCAAGCATGTATTCACCAACATCCCTTCCCTTGGAACATGCTCCCGTGGCATCGTGCTTGTCCAAGACAAAGCCCAGAGAACTAGAAGATTCTTTGCTCAATTGGTACAAGAGCACCACCATGCCTCCCTCAGAATCCACAAACTCACTGGTCAGTACCCCCGACATTCGATCTGTTTATGTTGCCAGAATTCTCAACTGTTTGAATGAATTAGTTACTAGATAAATAATTAAGAATAATGCGAGTAATTGCGGCAGAGAAGGCGAATAATGATACCACTAAGAAGGCTGTGAATGTGGCATAGCTTCTGGTGGAAGCAGTGAATGGTGGGGTGAAAGAGTTGTTTGTAAACGAGAAACAAATCGATCTTGAAATTCGGGCATTGACTGCCACCATTTCCCAATTTGTCAAACAGACTGATCAATGGCTCTCAGTCTCGTGCTCTATCAACACTGCCATTAAGGTTCATTTAATTTCTGAGGAACAAAATAATAATTAGCTTTTGAGAAATGTGAGCTATAGTCACAAGACTCGCAACCAAAGCAACGCAGGCATGCGTCATGCTCCTGTCCATGACACAGCTTTTTAACATTTTCGTTTTGGCAATAAGTGTGCTGAAAATTCTGAAGTTCTTGAGAGTGGAATGTACTAATAGTTCTGACTCTTTTGTGGGTTTGTGTCGTAGGAAATTGGAGACGTTGAGAACTGGATGAAGATCATGGAATTTGATTCACAAAGCATCAATGCAGCCATCCACAATATTCACCAAGCATGATCTCGCAGGTCACAGGTCCCAGAAAGTTGTCCAGATTTGCTTTACAGACATTGTGGATGAACACTTGCGGTTCCAGTTGACTATTTTGTCGGCTGTCGTCTTGTTGAATCTCATATGTTCGTGATTCCCCTAGCTGTTAATCGGAGGCCCGGTAAATACACGTATGTGAACCTTTTGTCATGTGATTTTACTTGTTTATAATTATGAAGTGACGGGATTAGGATACCGAAAAATTGTACTCTGAACTAGATGCATTCGAATTGAGGGAAAATTTAGAGGAAAGGGTTTTGAAGGGCTCACATGCGGAAAGAATTTTGTTCTGAGGGGAGGGGACAGAAGTTGGGTAAATAATTGCGGACTTTTTCATTAATTCGTTCTCTTGACCTTGATTACTTTTTTTTGAAAATTTATCTGTAGTATTTCGGAAATTACAGCCGACCACACTGAGTGGATAAGGCTTTGTTGTTGTTTTTTTGTTTTTCGGAAATTAGTTCTAGAATCCTTCTAGTGAATTATTTAAACGGACTCCTTAATTACCTATGATAAGGATTAGGGACCCTTAACACAGCATTAAGTTGCTGGAAAAGTCGGTTAATTATCTTTTGCAGTGAAAACCCTAATAATTTAGTTCTCTCTCTACAGGAGAATGAAACACCAGCTGAGGGAAAACCCTAACAACCTTCCTTCCGAGATCGTATGCGAGATTCTTTCATGGTTGCCGGTTAAGTCCTTACGCCGCTTTGAGTGCGTCTCAAAGCCATGGCGTTCTCTAATCGCCGACCCCAAATTCAGCACAATGCACTTCAACAAGGCAATCAAAGACAAAGACCGTTTACTCTGCCAAAGACGAAGGGTCATCGTTACTGATGTGGCACATAATGGACTCTACTCCATGCACCTCGACGAGTTTCTCGATCATAATGATACCGATGATCAGAATTTAGTATCAGCCATCGAGCACGAGTATGTTTGTAGCGAAGTGTCGGGTATTTTCGTTTCCTTGTTGTGTTCCTGCAACGACTTGTTATGCATGTTGTGTGACTCGAGGTTATATTTGGTTGACCCCCTCCACCAAGGAAACCAAGAAACTGCCAGAAATACCAAAAGAAGAGAATTATCGGAATTCAGTCAAGGTATATGGGGTTGGATTTGATCGTTCCACTTACGAACACAGGTTACGGGAATCTACAATAAACATGATCGCTTAACCAACCCCTTCATCGATGATTTCGATGAAGGGGTTGTGTTTAGTGTTTATACGCTGGAAACCGATTCTTGGAGAAAGATTGAGAGATTGTTTCCCTACATTACAAGTCGACAGGGGATTATGCTGAATGGAGATCTCCATTGGTTCTGGGAAAGACTCGAAGATCAGTCACTAGTGATTGTTTCCCTCACTCTAACGGGGGAGGAGAGGGTTCGAGAAATTCCACTCCCACTTGAATGCGATTCTGTTGAAAGTATTACGAGGAAGATGAAATTGGGAGTCTTCAGACACTGGTTATGCATAATGCATCACTCTTATCCTCGTGGTGGAACATATAACGAGTTTTGGGTCATGACGGAATATGGAGTGAGGGAGTCTTGGACTAAAATGAGGGTTTCCGTCCCGTATTCGACGTTAAAACATTCCGGTTTCTGGACAGTCTCATGATTTGATGGTGTTCGGAGAACAGTTAATCATGTACAATTTTAATGACGAAAGTCATCGGAAAATCAACATTTGTGGAATCGGCAAAGTTGGTCGTGTTTTTACGTGCAAAGTTGGTTGTGTTTTTACGTGCTTGGAGAGCCTTGTTTCACTTAAACAACGTCAGAGTCAAAGAAGTAATTTGAAGATTGAAGCGTAAAGAAAGGTCAATCGTTTTGCTTTTGTTTCATTTTTCTTTTCATGGTTTTGGTTTTCTTTTGAATATGCTATAGTCAACATTGAACAAGGGGTTCTAATATCTATAATGTTGATTAATACTTGTTAATGTTCTTGTCAAACTTTTCTCTTAATTGCCAAGTTTAGATTTTTATTTTTATTTTTTAATTTTTCCTTTTGCTGGTCTTTACTACTATTACGCACTCGAGCACTGATCAGTTTGTGACAGTAACCATTTATTTGGATCCGCTCCACAATATATCTCAATGAACATATGTTTTAGATCATTACTGAAAGATCATTACTTTATAAATTCATTCCAATCTAAAAGTGAAGGTAATTGGATTCGGTAAGTTTGACAAATTGGGTGCTGTTGGGGTCGGGTAGAGAAGTATAAGAGGAAGACGTGATGAAAGAGGAGACGAAGAGGAAGACGTGATGAAAGAGGAGACGAAGAGGAAGAGAGAAAAAGCCAGACCGAAAAGGATAGGGACAAACCCTAGGACCTAGTTAGGCCGATACCATATAGAATTATGGCCACCCATCGGTCAATCTTAGTTGGCGACTATGCTATGAGGGGATTCAAATTTGGCATATTTATCACAAATTGCCACGAGTCTCTTACATTTAAATACATTTTTAATCTTCTGCTAGCATCTAAAATTCCGCTGTAGCACAAAAAATTGGTTTGAGCATTGTTTCACAACCGGGTTCGAATCCCGGCAGCGGAAATTGTTTTTGTTATTTATTTCCATCTCTAAATTTTTTATTTATTTAATGGGAATTGTTATTTGATATTCTAAAAATCTCATTTTACACTCCAAACCTTATATAATTAAAAAGAAAATTACACTTGTGAAGAGTGTAGTTTAAGACTAAGCGCCTCTACACATGCTTCTTAAAAAAGAAAAAAACGTTTTTTTCATTAGAGGCAGGTGATTAGTATGAATTAATGAAACTTTTATATTGACAATTCTAACCCCATCTTTTTCTTGCTAAAGGTACTTTTACCATATAGTTTACCCAACACTTGTTTTTTTTTCACAGCGGTTTATTCTCACAACACAACAAAAGTATGTTTGAAAAAAAAAAACATAGTAACCCCCAACTAGCCATAATTGTACGTGCCAATACTTTTTTTCTCTCTCAATTAATTAGGATTTTCTCAAAAACATAATTAAGGAGTACCTAAGTAACAAGACTACTGATTAACCGCATATACGTTGATAATTTCGAATCCAAACAAATGACACTCACAACGAAATCAGTTTAAAAAACACACTAATCAAATTAGCTGCAAATAAACCTTCATAAATACGTCTTTTAGCAATTGAGACCACAGTACATGGTGAAGAAAACGATTAAGAACAGGAAAATTTTGATCAAAGCATATCATTAAACTCGACAAGCTAAGCTGCCTGTGTCTAGGCTTGTGACTTGCGATTTCTCTTTTCCTCGATACCCGACTGAGAAAACCTACGCCGAAGAATTTCCAAAACCTCTTCCATTTTCACGCCTTTACGGGCCAGCAGAGCCATGCCATGATAAAGTACATCTGCCATCTCCGAGGCAGCACGCAGCCTGTCTTCGTTCTCCTCTAGTGTCCGGCATAGCTCATCCGCCTCTTCCCTGGGATGAGAAAGAAAAACCATGAACAGAGGCTTACAAGTGAAAATACAGAAGATAGCTCATTTAGTAATATAGTTTTCGACAATGAGGATAACATCTATAACTCGAACCAACCAAACGTCTGCATCCGAGAATAACAAGGATCTTACTTCTCTAATTCCTTTTGCTACCTTTTTTTGAGTTCTTGAGAAGTTAAGATACACCGCAAATTTATATCATTCTGACTCAAATCTGACGCACAATATGACATTTTGAACATTTTACCTGATTTTTGAACACAACAACTTCTCATCAGATAGTAGACGCCGAGTCCATGAGGGCTTTCCACTCTCTGGAACTTCTAACTCTTCTTTTCGCTTAGCAATTGTTGACTCTAACGAGTACAAAGTGGTCAATGCCAATTTATGTTCTTTGTCCTGTCACAAATCATCTGAATCACTTACAAAACAAGTAATTTGATGCTTGATAAAAATATATAGGTTATTTTAATTGATTAAATGTTGAAAACCTGTCGATGTTCCAACAAATCAAGAACAGGGGTGTAATAGCACGTCTCTGACCCTGTGTGGCAAGTAGGTCCATCAGGCTTCCCAAGGTATATTATCTGAGAAAAAGGTCTGAGTTAAAATAATTGAGGATTAGCAAAAAGGTTCCAACTAAACTAGCCAATTACATACAGAGTCTCGGTCACAATCAAGGAAGATTTCTTCAACATTAATGAAATTATTGGAGGTCTCTCCCTTTGTCCACAATGTTGATCGCGACCGACTGTAGAATGTAGCCTTCCGGGAGGAGACTGTCGTGGCCACTGCTTCCCTGTTAGCAAAGCCTTGCATCAAGATGGCTCCTGTGTCAACATTTTGAGCTATGGCAACTGCCAAACCTTTCCCATCCCATTTTACACTGTCTAACACTGTTTCAACCTGAAATATTATTGGTGGATATTATAATCTCCTCCATTTACATGTTCTATCCTGAAAATGGGAAGAGGAAAAAGACGGCATCCAAAATAAACTAAGTGAAGATGCATACATTACATCTATTGGCACTACAGTCTCTGTCACGATATGAGAGTGATTCGTAACAAGTTTAGCACATTTACGAAACTAAGTGAAGATGAATACATGTCATCTATTGGCACTACTTGTAGGTATATGTTTTTTACATTCAAGGAAAGGGGGTTGGTCTCTAGAGTCCAGATGGGGCTCAAATCAATTATCAGGAAATGACAAACTACGTCAAATTTCCTTCCGTATAATTCTTAGTAAACACCTATTATGAATAGTGAAGGACAGGAACTCCATAAATATAGAAAAATTAAGAAGACGAAACACAATTTTTCTTTTTACTGAATCATGTAGTGCCCTGTATGGTTGAGTTGCATTTCCGCAGAACATGGGTTAAGTAAAAATTTAGGGCTTGGTTAAGCAGTATTACCACTCATTCTGAAGATTCATGCTAAGTCACAAGATCAAAATCAAGCAGTGAAATTCAAAAAGAAGATATAACAAGGCTATCTTTATCATCAGAAGCAGCTAAAGAAGGGGTGTTGCAGTTCTATTTGGTACTGATTTCTGTAAATGCTGATGGGTTTATCAAAACATATTCAAACAATGAAGAATCCTTCTGTAATTTCTCTATTCAACATCTCGATTAGAAATATTTCTAGTAAAGAATGACAATCAACATTAAGTTAGTGAAATAGGGACCTTTGATTGCAGATGGAGGTCCCTGTTAAAGTTGCTGGTGGAGGAAGCATAAACAAGAGAACTGCTCTTTCTACTGAAATTGCTTCTACCATAGTGATACCGGTTAGAAACGGAAATGCGGCAAGGGGAAGAAACTCTCACAGATTGCAGAGAATGAAAATGTGGAATCGACATTCACATCAACTTTCCTGAGACATAAATACAAGATGAAGCCATTTGTCACCAAAAAGGAACAATGGAAATAAGAAAATAATATCAATTACAAACGCATCCACAATGATACCTAGGATTGAAGAAATATTCGTAAAATTAAAATCTTGAGAGGAATTAAGACAACGGAAATCGTATCTGCAATAATACAATAGATAAATCATGAGAGTTATGATGGAAATACGTGCGTGCGTGTGTGTGTGCGTGTGTGTGAGAGAGAGAGAGAGGGAGAGTACCATAGCAGAGAACTTCTCCAACCAGTCCCTTTCTGATTCTTAAGATTCCCTAAATAAAGAAGAGAAGTTTATAATAATTCTTTATAGGGTCCTCTCCTCAGAAGCTAACGTAATTCTGTGTTGTACATAAAAAAAGGGGAAATCGAGCATTGGTTTAACTTAGTATTCATCTTGTCAGATATTGATTCACATGAAACGAATACAGTTCCACAAAGGATTCATGTTGAGGTGATCCAAAGATAGAAAATTATATGATTTCATATTCTAATCACCCATATCGACTGTAGCTGGAGCGGGATCCATATCAACAGCCGCATAATCAATTTTTCGGGAACCAATAATATGAATGACATATAAATGATCAATCACGTATAGATATGGATCCCACTCTAGCTATGTATATTCCATAATCACCCAATAAGAATATTCAGTACATCAATGTAAGTTTTTTTGTTCCATAACAATGCAGAACCAAACCTCCTATAGTCCTATGAAGGGGGTTTCGAATAAACCGGTTCAAATCTACTCCGAAAGTTCAAACCTTCTTGCAAAATGTCCTCACAACAACATCAGTAGCTGCCTCCCTATAATTTATAAGCATATTTGAACACATTTTTACAAAATTCCAATCAAGTTTCTACTGAAAATTTAAAACCCAGGCATATATTACTTAAAAGCTCCAAACTTTACACCACTTAATTACTCCAAATCCAAAGCAACAGTATTAATCAATTTTTTCTTCCAAAACCCATGATTTTTTATCGGGTACCAATGAATTCTTCACAACCCATGAATTTGCAGAGCTTTTTTTAGTAAACTCAAAACCGGCATTAATCGGTGGGTGAATGTGAAAAAGGAAAAAAAACTAGGAACGGAATCCATTTTAGTAACATGTATTCATACCTCAAGAATCTGAACAGAACTAGAGTAAAAAGGGAGGCGTACTTGGTTGCTGCCAGGGCTGGGCACGGGCCAGGCCGGACCCAATTTTGAAGGAACTGGACCAGACCGGAGTTTAAAAAAATGGGTCGGTCCAGGGCGGGTACAACAGATTTTAAAACAGGAACGGGACCTAACGGGCCGGTTTGGTCCGGGTCCCCCTTTTTTTTGGGAAAAAAAAACACTTAATTTTTACAGATTTTACAGTTTAACAGCGCCCTAGAAGAAGCATTACGATGCCAGACTAAGTTAACCTAACTACATAGCAGCTGATCTTCAATTAACTAAGTTAACCTAACTACAAACAGACCACAGAATCATAACTAAAATATAGGGCTGCATATGTTTTCTTACATTATGAATGCCTTCTGACATTGGTCAACAGAACTATAGGGTTACAGGATCTTCCAGTTCCTATAGAAAATAAATAATGCCTAAACAGGAATGCGAGAAGCAGAGGGAAAAAGGAAGGGCAGCTTAAAAATAGGCTCAGCCCTGAGGAAAAAGGAACAGCAGCTAACAATAGACTCAAATTAGACACAGAACAGGAAATCCACCCAATAAGTTCTAAGCATTAACATTCTGGTTGCCAACCAACCAGTCGGTGATTATTTGATCTTGTGCAATGTATAAATGATGTCATGCACAAGATGAGGATAATGAATTTAAGCAGCAAGTGTGGTTTCAAGAAAAATCAGTCCAGAATATAAGTTCTTAAGGGTATAAAATGATGAAATTTACAGAAACCAACCTCAAGAATCTGGCGCCACTCTTTTCCAGACAGCTGCAAGAGAGAAACGATAAAAATGTATGAGTTACTCTTGACCATCAACATTTATCAGACCAAAATCAATAGTGGGTATGAATGGTGAAATGAATACAGTGGGAAGAAGACTTTTACTAACCTTATTCAGCTGCCGGGAAACTAGTCCTTTCTGGTTCAGTGTACTCCACCTTATCTTCCACCTTTCGCCTACAACAAAAGAAACAAAAACAGGCTAACTTAACCAACCCTTGAAATCTGCCCTAGGGATCATAAGAAACACAATCACCCTATCCAAGCACATGGCATAACTCCAACGAAGATGCAAAACAGGGACTACCCATGTCGCAGATTCATCAAAGACAAGATCAAAGTAATAATGCCAACTCTAAATTGATTATGGATTTTGCAACTTAACTAAAGACGAGAAGTTAAAGGATCTGAGATAGTACTCTGAATCAGTAACAATACAACTGACGTATTTTTGGGAATCAACATCGCTTCATCAAGATACTCTGAAATTACAAAACATAGCTCGTAAAGACTATAAAATATTGTAATGATATAATCCATGAAAGCAAGGATACAAGCTACCAAAATTTGAATCCCCACATCACAACCCACAATTCCTAGGAAGTTCTAGTCAGATTAACCATTCCTAAAGAACCCAGATTTCAACCTCACACAACCTGTCCCCACTCAGATTGACTCAAT
>JAOTRO020000011.1:2530725-2542790 GCA_028566515.2 Pyracantha coccinea | reverse complement strand
CAAATTGTCACATCCTAGCCTCACGGATTTGTTCTTAGGCCAAAAAGGCTTTGGGCCACGCCCTCACGAATTTGTTCTCGAGCCTCAACCCAAAACGCGTCTTGCTAGGAAGAGATGGGCATGCACATATAAGGCTAGGGACCAACCCTCACCCCGCCGATGTGGGATCTTACAATCCACCCCTCTTGGGAGCCTGACATCCTCGTCGGCACACTCAAACGAACGGTGAGTCTGGCTTTAATACCAAATTGACACATCCCAGCCTCCGCCGTAGCAAAATATTGTCTGCTTTGTGGGGAGGAAGATTATCCGTAATTTTGATTTTTCAGCAGCATAATTAGGCTGCATATTTTTTCTGCAATCTGCATATTTTTTAGGGTTACAGAGCTTGAACTTAACTAGGATTCTTGATGCCTTATTTTTTGTGTTCATAAAAATTCAAAATCCCTTCTTAGCTCATCTATATTATTTATGGGAGTCTTAATAAAAAGGTCCCCGGTACTGTTCACTTTTAACGAAAAACCACTTCTTTTCTTTAACTGACACTATTCACTATACCTTCAAAAAAGACTTTTCATTAAAATAGAAGTTTTTTGAGGACTTTTCATTAGTTTTTCTTATTATTTATGTATCTGTATTTTCCGAAACACAAGGATAAGAAGAAAGAATAAAGGCCGGCTGTTAAAGACTCTCCGACGACTCACCTCAAGAAAGAAATGGCCGTTGCAGACTCTCTGGCTCAATTGCACCTTGAGGAGAAGAATACTAGCCCAGCGTTTTACAAGGAGGACAAAATTCCCAAATGCATAGTCGAGCCACGCATAGTTTCCGAATTGCCGTCTAGGTGTCCAATTTGCACTAAGTTTGGCCACGCTCCTGAACAATGTCCCTGGAGGAGACCCTTTCGGTGTAACTCAAGTTGACAAGGGTTATGAAATATACGGGCGGCCTGTTCATATCCTTTGGTGTTCTTTTTGTGATGAGATTGATCACCACAGGACACCTCAGAATGCCTGAAGCCGGACAAAAAGATCGAAACTAGTAGATTATGGAAAGAGTTCTTCTTCCCTGAAGATAAGGACTCTTAGGCCCTAGGGTTCTCCCAGTCCCACCCTTTTGACCAGTGATATATCATCCTTCCGATTTTTTATCAATGATATATCATCCTGCTAATTTCTGATTGTTGAATCTGAGGAGGCCCCGTGGTGTATACATGCAGCAGCTGTTGAATTATCGTTTCATTTCAGCACGCTATGTTACATGTTCTTATATATGGACTCATGTCTGACCTGAAATACTTAAGCTAGATAACTCAATCGTGGCCGTTCATGGGCTGCTGATATGCATAGCAAACATTGTGTTTAATTAGATTTTGATTTGATTTGCATGTATTGGTGGTTTCCTAAATGATAATTGTTGCGAGTGATTCTGAATGAAACTAATCATCAACCAAGATGGTGGTGGTTATTTCTGGAATTCTGTCACAAATTGGACTGGATCTTGGTTGCCCAGATATCTTGCTATAACTTTGGACTGGATATACGAGGTTCTGGCAATGGTTGCTTGAGCAACAATAAGTTGCAAAGCTTCTCCAAATGGCAAAAGCCTCGATAATTAAGGAATATATATATGGTAAATAGTGAAGGTGAAAATTTAAAATATAATGTTTGTCTATACAACAAATATACAAATTTTTCTGTAAGGAAAGACTATTACGAGACCATTAAAATTGATCAAATAAGAAAAGAACTGGCGACCAGTAATTTTTTAGTAGAAAAGAGTAAGAAAGCAAATGATTAAAGGGATCTTTTGATATAGGCGCCTCAAATTTGAATTTTTTAGATCAAACAATTAGCAATAATTATCTACGATTTAAGATATTTTCTTTCCAAAATAGTTTCAAATATTTTTAAATCCCACAAAATCAAACGTACCAAAATAAAATTTTCTTTTAGTTCGTTAAGAGAAAATAGGATTGAGAATAATATAAACGTACCAATACACAATGTGTACAAAATAAAATGTACCAAAATAAAAATAATGTACCAATATTAACAATATGTATCAAATCAAACGTACCAATATTAACAATATTTATCAAATCAAACGTACCAATATTAACAATATGTATCAAATCAAACGTACCAAAATTGCAAATAAACATACCAATTAATGATTTTTGTAAATTCAAATGTACCCACAGATAATATATACGTAATGTATTGTACCTAATAATAATTCGTCAACAACTATACTTAAAAAAAACAGCAAAAAAAAATATAATTTCACAAAAAAATTGAAAAAAATTACACGAAGCTTTTATGTTGATCACCAACTATTTGAAAAAGAAAAAACCATTTGGAAAAAAAAATATTAAATGTTTGCATAACAAATAAAAAAAAACTGTGATCGAAAAATCATATTTTGGAAGAAAGGTAGATATAGTTTAATTATTAATATCTTTACTAAATAAGGAAAAATGCATCCTACAAATAAAAGGATAAATTCAAAAAATATTTTAATTTTAAAAAATAGAGATAATTATTGGTCAAAACACATTAATCATATTTTAAAAATGCACAGATATAATCTAAATGATATAGAAAAACGGAACACTAATTTTCCCTTTTATTTACATCTTCCAGTGAATAGTATGGATATTTTACATTCCGTCACCGAAGAGGCCTCCGACGAAGAAAAACTGTAAAATGGTTATTTCGAAGCATTTTGAACAACGCGCCTAAGCTCCAGGTAGCAACCCATTTGCTAGTTTCGTTTGCCTTCTCTCTCAGTCCCTCTCTTTAGTTCTCCGAAAAAACAAAGACCAATATCAGGTAAAATCAACCCAATCCGTGTTCTCGCATTCCCAACTTTCTGCATATTGCTTTTCCAAACGCCTAATGTTCTGCTTGGAGATTTTATATTTTCATTTGTTTAGTTTTCGACCGGCAATGTTTTTGACATTCATATGAATAATAAATCATCTGTAGCTTTTGGAATCTCGCGGGTCGATCCTAGCAAACATTTTGATAACTGGGTGTGTCTGTGTTTTGTTGAAATTTATGCCTGCCGATTGTTTGTGACAATGCCTTGTACAAGCAACTTAGGAATGATATGAGGAAAAAATGAAGGCTTTCACTTCAGTCTAGCAATATACGCGAAAACTAATTTGCCCATGATCCTGATTCCTGAAACATTGCGTGAATTGAAGGTTTGAAGGTGTACTTTGATGGTGCAGGTGTGCGCATACACTAGATTAGTATGCCAAGACCTCTATTTTCTATGGAGAGGACAACACTTATCTGGTAAAGGCAAAAATGAACAGAACTTTGTTGGGGTGATACTCTGTCGGACAGCGTTTATAAACCCATTACAATTATGCTCAGCCGGAACTTACTCTCAGTCAACCTACCTTATTTGAGAGGTTTTTTGTCAGCACCAGCTAGTTTTCTTGGAACTGGAGATACATTAAAGCAAGCTAGAGTATTCACGAATGAAGATGTCATAGAGTGCTCAAAAGTGAGACATGACTGTAATCATCTGCATTTGAATTCTGAGTATGCTCGAAATGCTGGATTTGAAGATCGACTGGTACACAGGATCTTTTTTACTTCCCCGGTCCCAAATATCGTATCCTCTCATTTTGTAAGTCTGATGCTTTGTAATTTTTATCCTCTCTTGACTTGGTGTTTTAGATAATTTACATTACAACATTTTATCTCATTATTGGGAGAAGGGCTATGCAAAGAGGAGGCTATCGGGTTGCTCTGAACCCGATTTTGAGGATTCGGGTGGTTTGAAGAGTGCTCAGAAGAAGACTCAGGTGGCGGAATCATTTTTGCACCGGTATAGGAAGAAGGGCTTGCTTGTCACCGACATTACTGGCAGTATATGGAATTTATTGGCTTTCGGATTCTTTATTTGAGGTTTTTGCAAAATTGGTTTCGCTTTATGTTTGTAAATTTGGAAACTTTGTTTGATTGTTAATGATATGGTAATGGATTTGGATGGTTACATTGAATGTTTGAGATTGATTTTTGTATTGTATAGAGATGATATTGCAATGGTTTCTATGCAATAGATTGATTTAAATTTGCTGCTTTTCTTTATGACACATCAATGGTGTATGAGTGTAAAGCAAAATATTTGATTTAGAAATTAGAAATTAGAATAATTTTCAGTTGGAAAAGTGAAAATGAGGCGGAATCAGATTGAGTATCCCCATTTCTCTGGTGTGTGTTCACAAATGCTTCCAATTTCCACATATGGTCGTTAATTCCAGATGGTATTTGTAATGGGCACAGTGTAGTTCTAACTATGAATAAACAACTTCAGTAATCTGTATGCTATTATTACTTTGTGAGACGTTTTAGTTTAAGTTTTCTGTCCGTCCAACTTAACGATTTCAAAAGATACTTGAACTAGATCTGTTCTCCTTACATGTCACTGACAGGAATGGTGTGAAAAACAAATGGAGTTTGTTCTCCTTGTTGGCAAGCGAAAAGAGAGTAAGGCAATGAAAGCGGGTATTGCTCGCCATGCAAAACTTGAAGAAGAGGTAAGCATTCAAAAGGTGATTACTATTTGGGGTTTGGGGTTTTGTCCTGCATGAATTAGCCGATTCCTATGGTAGTCAAGTTACAATTTGGTAGTCATGTTGAAATAGAATTCAGCTTTCGTTAGACGAAATGTAACCTTTTTCTTTCTTCCCAAGGTACAAAGCACTTTTCCATACCTTTCCTTACCTCCACGTTTCCTACAAGCATTTACAATCTGATTATATTTTTGGGCAGGTTTTAAAAAAAGCTAAAGTTCGTGTCAAATTGATTGAAGATAAATGGGATCCGAAGAGCAGGTTATCAGGTTGGTCTGAACCAAATATCGAGGATGCTGGCGGTTTGAAGAGTGCCCAGAAGATGACTCGGGTGGCTGACTCATTGCACCTGTGTAGGAAGAAAGGGTTGAATGTCACGTGCATTACTATCATCGACATTGAAACCACGGTATATGGTTGTTTTTTCGAGATAGTATTTGCAATGCGCCAGTGTAGTACTAACTATGAATACACAACTTTAGTAATCTGGATGCTATTATTACTTTGCAAGAGGGTTTAATGTAAGTTTTCTGTCCATCCAACTTAACAATTTCGAAGGATATTTGACCTTGATCTGTTCTCATTACATGTCCATTATAGCAATGGTATGACCGAAACATGGAGCTTGTTTTCCTTCTTGGCATGCAAGAAGTGAGTGAGGCTATGGAAGTGTGTGTTGCTCGCCATGCAAAACTTGAAGAAGAGGTAAGCATTCAAAAAGAGTTACGATTTGGTAGTATTTGGGGTTTTGTCCTGCATGAATTAGCTGACTCTTGGCATTTTAAAATCATAGTTCTGTTGGTAGTCAAGTTACAATTTGGGATTTCATAAAGTTGATATCATGTTGAACTAGCATTCAGCCTTTTTTTTAGATGAATGGAACGTTTTTCTTACTTGCCAAAGTGCAAAACACTTTTCCATACCTTTTCGTAGCTCCATGTTTCCTATGCACATTTACAATCTGCTTATATTTTTGGGCAGGCTGTAAAAAGGGTTAAAGATCGTGTCAAATCGATTGAAGTTGAATGGGCTCTGAAGCTTCTGAAGTTTATAACTGGTATAGATCAATTACTGTCTGAAGGATTGACACGTGAGCTGCCACTGTAAGTTAATTCATCTGTGTCTCTTGATTCAATCTTTGACTCCTGATACATTGTTTAGGTGGAACTACTTGATTCAATCTTGGCATTACTTGATATTATAATGCTGTCAATCCATGCGAGATCCAAGGTTCATCTTTCTATTTATTAATTTATATTTGTGGGGCATTTTGTTATAATTAGTTAGATAAAGCGTTCTTAGGGATTCTTTAGCATTGTGATCAATTAATAAATGGATCATATGGCTCATTGTCTTCTTTAGCATTATAATCAATTAATAAATGGATCATATGGCTCATTCTTGCACAAAGTAGTTATCATCTATAAGGAGTGATGTCTGGATCAAGCTTGCAGCTCTGATGCTTTGCTTGGCAGTTTTTTGTATGGGTTGGATGTTAGTATGAATCCTGGATTGTAAAGATTATGGTGCCCTTTAAGTCAATATACAGCTTATCATGTATTTGATTGAAATGATATGAAATACACTCTACTAATTGCTGACGGTGATCCAGATGTGGTTTTTGGGACCTAATGAGACAATGCTCTGGATATCTGAAACCTCAATACTGAAAATGAAACATGATTGAGAGTGTCTTACAAAAACATCTTACCTTTAGTAGGATTAGTCCTTAGAAATATGCTTCAGGATATTCCTCTGAGATTGATGACATTTATATATTGGTATGTCAGATAGGCACGTTCTTTCTTGTGCTTTATTCTTACAGCCAATTCTCTGTTTTCTTTCATAGAATTGATTGCATCGGAGCATTGATCTTCTTAACCTCCTTTCTTTCAATTATTGGCTATATCAGAATAGGTTTTATAGAAGGGGTATGGATGGTGGGTGTGATTGATGAGATTCGACTATCTGTAACGGAAACCAACAGAAACCCAATATTAGTTGACACAAAGACTCGTGTGAAAGATACACTTCCTCATGAATCGCAACAAAGAAATGGAAGGTCTGCACCTTTATTAGCTTATGTTTCGTGCTGATTTTTCGTTGCCATTGCAGAAGAAATGCACGGAAATGAACTCACACTGTGTGTACATCTATTTTTTCAGGGTTCAGTTGATGTGCTACAAGTGTATTTGGGATGCTTTAGCTGCCAATAAATTCCCATCGGAGAAGTTTTATGATTTCTTTTCCTTGAAACCTCATTACATCTTACCTAAGACAATCAGAGCGAGGACTGTTGAGTCAGGGTTCCCAGCGGTGGTAAAGAGTCTCTCCACTTGAATTATAATAGATACATTCAGTCTAGTAAATCATGATTTTCAGATTTATCAATATTACCGTACTTATTTTAGTAAGTGGTTTGGCTTCTTATTGATGGTTTTTACATTAACCAAATGGTTAGTTAATAAGAAAAGTGTGTAACGTAGAGCTTTCAGGTAATTACCACCTCAAAGGCATTTTTTTATAGGTAAAGCTTTCTCTTGGTTTTGCAGACCCTTGATGACATAGTGAGACACTATGGGAACACGTGCAGCAACCTGCAACCTGCTCATGACCAGCTGCTATTGAGGTGAGTGTAAAATTTATGCAGGAGATATTTTACTTTTGCTTGTTCAATTTTGTTTCTATGGGTATATCTTTGAATGTCCCAATTCCGGTCATATATGGTTTGCCACAAAGATTGCATCTGGTGTGAATAGTTGGACTTTGAGCACATTAGAGTGAAAAAGTAGCCGGTTCATTTTGATTTCCTGAATCATTGCTGACAACAAAAAGAGACTTATGGTATCATTCAATGTTTGAAAAGATAAGCAGTGTGCTTCCCTGACTTCAATTATAGTTCAAGTAAATGTTTGTTCATGTTGGAATACTTGGTACTATATTTTTTGGAAAGACACTGATATGACTGTCTCTGATTCAGATATGAGTTACAGAGAGATCATTCATTACTTGGTGAAGATGAGTTTGCATATGACTCTGACTGGATCAAAAGTCAAATTCAGTGTAGACTCGAGTTCTTGCGAGGAGAGCGAGAAGCCAGATGCACTCCTAAGGAAGAGCGATGGAAATGCCTGTCCTGTCAACATTCCAATGACTGCCAAACTAGAAAAGCATCAACATTCCAATGACTGCCAAACTAAAAAAGCAGACTATAATAGTCCACCAAGTTAGAGAAAAGCACCTGCATTGGTTATGTTTCAATCAGCATCCTATACAAGGGTACAAGAAGCACAAATTTTTAGAGTTGCTTCTTTTTTGAGTTGCTTTTTTGGGGTAATTGCTGTGTTGGATTTGAGCTCTAGGATGTACATGGAATGCATTGTTCCTGTTGTTTCGTCGAACAGATTTTCTAAAATTCAATTGTTTTGTACTGAAAGTTATGCTCAACGGATGAAGTCCGATGGGTCAAGAACTTGAAAACTTGGGTGTCAAGTTATCACCACCACAAACTACTCAATGATACAAGCCCATATGTGGAACTTGCGTCGATAAAACGGGCCTTTAAGAAAATGGTGCCCAAAAGCATACTCCCACATTTCCAGTGAGGGACATTGTCACGATGGCAGTCCTTTTCCTCCTTTGGCAACACTTTGGTGAGGAAGGGACGGCTTACCTTTTCCTTTCTATATTGTTGGATAATATAAATGATTATGATCATAATAGACATGTAAATTCAATCAATTAGAGAATACCCCAATGCATCAAACATATATATCAACAAATAAAGCAGTAAAAAGGAAAATGTAAAGAATGATTTGGCCTGTGATATTAAGAGAGACATGTTGTCATTGTTCCAAAGCATGGATGCCTCCCTACATGCCGGTTATAACGACTATCTACAACTCCAAGATACAACACTTGAATCTCACAGAGTGTCTAATCCATAAGCACGATTACAGTAGACGGGGGTGTCAAGTAGTGATCAATTGCCCATTGATGATCAAAATGAGTAGGAAGATAATAAGGATTATATATGAGTACTGTAGTAGGAAGATGAGGAAAACATTTGAACATATGTTAACCCTTTTGTTCTGTTTGAGAAGTTCGCTATTTATAAAACTCTACATATCCCTTAATAAAAGACATGACTTCTCTAATGATTATGACTCTTCATATTTGTATTTAAAATAATAATAAATAAAGTTTTGAATCTTTAATAAAATACCGAGCTCCAGTTTGGGTGGTCACACCACCACCTTCCATTTGTGCGCCGTTGTAGGCACCATTACTTGTGGAATGTATATTCCACGGGTTTCGTTTCCTTGGTGGCTGCAGATTCGAGCTTTGTGGCTTGGTAGAGGAGAGTGGAATCTTCTTCGTTTCCAATTTGTAGGCTTCGTTTGGTTGGATCTCCCAAGGGTTTTTGGGCTTTCTGTTTTTGCGCTTTCAAACATTGGGTTGGGCTTTTTTGTTTTGGGGTCCATATTTCGGATCTATGTTTAATGGTAATTAGGCCTCTCTTTGTATACGTTTACTTTGTTGGTGATGAGTTTTACCTTTGACAAAAAAAAAAAAAAAAAAAAACCAAGTAGCGGCCCATTTGCTGGTTTCGTTTACTTTAATTCTCTCCCTCCCTGTACTCTAAAAAAAAAAAAAAAAAAAAAAGACCGCAGCGATGCATTATTATTGTTGCAGCCAATATCAGGTAATAAATATTCTGCATGGAGATTTTATTTTTGCAACAATTTAGTTTTCGACTAGCATAAATCATATCTGTGTCGAATTGGAATCCCGCGGGTGGATCCTTACAAACAATTTGATCACTGTGTGTACCTTTGTTTTGTTGAAATTTATGCCCACCAAGTGTTTGTTACAATGCCTCGTACAAGCAACGTCGGAATAATGTGCGCAAAAAATGAAGGCTTCCACTTCACCCTAGCAATTTATGCAAAAACAAAATTGCCCATGATCCTGAAACATTGTGTGAATTGAGGATTGATGGTGCAGGTGGTGAGCATACACTGCAAGTAGATTCCAAGACATTCAAACCTGTATTTTCTATGGAGAGGACAATGCTATTCTGGTAAGGCGTAAAATCACCGTAGTTTCATCGGGTTGATGCTCTGTCGGACAGCGTTTAGAAACGGTTACAGTTATGCTTGGCCGGAACTTACTCTCGGTCAACCTACCTTCTTTGAGAGGTTTTTCATCAGCAGCAGCTGGCTTTCTTAGAAGTGGAGATACATTGAAGCAAAATAGGGTATTCACCAATGAAGATGTTTTGGAGTACTCAAAAGTGAGTCATGACTCTAACCCTCTGCATTTAGATTCCGAGGCTGCACGAAATGCTGGATTTGAAGATCGACTGGTTCACGGGATGCTTGTTGCTGCCCTGTTCCCCAAGATCATATCTTCTCATTTTGTAAGTATGATGCTCCATAATTTTATCCTCCCTTCTCATGACTTGCGATTTGGTTCATTTGTAATATACAGTAATCATATGGTTTTTAAAAATTCCTGTCATTGGCTCTTCGGCATGGAACATTTCCTACATTTATCGCTGAACATTTTCTTTTTCGGTTGCATTTGTTGAGAACCGAAGTTCTAATTCCTTGATTTTGTTGTGGTGTTTCCAGCCCGGGGCTATATATGTTTCCCAAAGCTTGCGTTTCAGGTTGCCTGTCTATATTGGAGAAGAGATAGTTGGTGAGGTACAAGCAACTAACATAAGAGAACAGAAGAACAGATATCTGTAAGCCACCTCATTCTTTGTCAAAGCAATTCTTCTGCAGTTTGTATAACTTAAACAGAGACCGACTTAATTGGGTTTTGAATGTTTGGTTCAGAGTGAAATTCAAGACGGCATGCTTCACGAATGGTGCTACCGTCATCGACGGTGAGGCTATGGCCATCTTGCCTAAACTGGCTGCAGAACAAGCGAGTACTTTGGAATGACGGAAAGTCGGTCCAGGCCTACAACACTGACTTGGTATGAAATTAGACACTCAGCATTTGAAGTTAGACACTCAGCATTTGAAGTTATCATGCTGTGAATCAATTGAATTAGGCTGAAGCCTTCCATTTGTGTGTTTGTTTGGTTTAGGCTAACGAGCCATCGCAATTGCTTTTCTTTGAATAAAAATCAAATTTTACGAGAGCAATTTTCGCACACCCTTGGGTTTTTGAATAAGTCGAAGAAGAATCAAGGAGCGTAAATAAACATCGAAATTGTTTCCTGCATTTTACTTTGCTTAGATGGTTCCCAAGAGTTTGCTTATAATTACAGTTACTACAGTAGTCGAAGCGCCATCGAGGGGAAGAATGTCAAAAATGCAGTGTCAAACATTTCAAGGGTCGTAAAACTTGGAGTTGCAGCTGCGCAAGCTAAACACCTCTCAATTGGTAAAAGCTGATGAAGCTACACTGAGAGACTTAAAAATTTTAATTGCCTTGTGTATACAAAACCTCTGAAAAGAAATCAACTCAACAAAATTTCCTTTTCCTCATGGCATACAAAATATTCTCCTTCACTTAAGCAGTTAAGTTCTCTCTTCATTAAACACCCGCATCGTCAAATGAAATTTCACTCCACTCGTATGCCGAGCTCAATCTGGCCTGGCCAATCAAACCTCAGAAAAATTCCAGCGTGCCATCAATGGTGGCAGGTGGGTCAATTGCAATGCAGGTAGCTTTCCCCTCCGAATGCAATTGGGGTAAGTGGTTGGCGTCCTTGGCCGGAACCCCTTCTGCAGTCCATAAGGTGACATGCGGCCACTCATTTTTAGACACTACTCTTTCACCTTCGACAGACCCAAGGCTGGCTTCGAATGCAGCCATTTTATCCGAGAAGAAAAGGTTAGTTATATCCACAGGGACCGTTTTGTGAAGGAAGGTTCCGTAACTAGCCAAGGCAGTGACACCATGACTTCTCTTGTGTGCAAGAGTAACATGTGCCTTGTTAAGTTTATCCAAATGCTTGTCTTTGAGGAAAGCTTTGGCTTCACTATGGTTCGCAGCCAACTGCACGAAAATAAAAAAAAAGAAAAGAAACACGAGACAGATATGTCATCATAATCTCACTGAATAAGTGATGCGACTAGGAAAAATAATTGAAAGCGAACATTAACTTACGCTATCAAGCAGACCACTGACTTCCATAACAGGCAGGCTAACGGCAGCAAAGACAATGGCGCCGAACTTCCTCTTCCCAGTATCTGGAGTTTTGTACTCACCTTTTGCGACTTTTTTCAGCTGTTCTGACACTTCCTTTACAGCAGACTCAAAAGGAACCTGAGGTCATTAAGATTGCACAAAAAGTTTATTTAGTGATCTGAAAAGTTAATGGTTCATCAAGTAAATTCCAGAGACGTTTAATATAATAGAACTGGAAAATGTGGAATCAACAGCTCAGAAGGTAAAAAAGAATACGAAAAATGATACCAACCTGAACAGAATTAAGATACTCAGCATT